>CADDXX010000034.1:3330479-3357127 GCA_902810485.1 Alauda arvensis
CTCTTAAAGAACCTGCACCTTTCGTAAGCAGAGTTTCAGGAGAGGGAAGTGAGCTCAAAGCATTTATGGACTTCAGCGAAAGGAATGGATGTTCTCCAGAGTTGCATTCCTAAATTATATAGTCTTATATTAATGGCAAAGGAAAAGACTGTGGCTAAATACAGCAACCTGAGATATAATGAACATGTAGGTCAAGGTTGRCTGGGAGAAATAACATTCATCAGCAGTTAATAAGAAACCAAATTTTACCAAAATTAATAGTGAAAGTTAACTGGCAAACAAATATAACATCTCTGTTGAAGTCAAGAGAATGTAATGAAGTGAGTTAAAAGAATTATGAAGAGTGGAAGGCAGAGAGCACTGACAGTCATTTGTGTAAATAGTATAAAACTTGGCACAAGAGACAGAAGAAAYTCAAGCCATTAAAATGGGCCAATCCCAGCTATGACCAGAAAGTACAAGAAGCAATGGATGCACACCAACCAAMCATTGTCCTCAGGAGAGCTGAAAATGGCTTTTGCCAATTTCTTCAGGTTGGTTGCTTMCTTTTAAGCAGAGACATAAGACATAGATATAAACAGACATGAGAGCTAGAAATTGTGACACATAGCAATCCAGGTTCCCTGTGGAACAGAGCAGTAAAACAACAGGCCCAAGGCAGTCCCTTGGAATTTGGACTCCTACAGACCTTATGGGAAAAGAATAGCTGTATTAAGRATGAAATGTGAGTGCTGAAGTGTTTGTTTTGCTCTATGTATTTTACAGTAACCACCCTGAAGCYRTCTTTTATTAATACTTAAAAYTTATCCTTACTTTTAATAATCCGAARGACCTGCAATATCTTGRCTRCTAAGGGTTTGGACATTTTTAACAYATCCCAGCATTTTCATGATGCAAAGGTAAAAAAGGACACATTAAGCTGTATATAATACCAGATTGATCATGACTAAATTATAAAAGAAATCTTCGTTTTGGCCCACACATGCATTGATCAGACACCAAAAAAAAAAAAAAGAACCCAGGGAGTGCAGATGAAGAGGCACATAAATTGAAAGTGACTTTTACTATTGAGAGACCACTATGACTAGGACTTTTTACCAAATTTCACCCTCTAAAGAATTGCACTCTCTTCTCCAATTTGATAATGCCACTGGCATTTTTCTGCTTTTACTTAACTTCTCACCTCTTGCTCTTCTGATAACATGCTGTGCAAAAGATCTGCCTGATGAGTGCCTGCAGCAATGTGTTCTGGAGCTAAATTGCTTTCGTAATCTTTTTACTAAAATAAAATGAGCAGCAGGATGTTTGTCATTTCAGCTGCAACATAATAAATATTTTATCATCCCTTCTTCAAAAGCTCATCTGGAACTCAACGGGTTTATCGAACAATTTAAAGAGCGAAAGCATTTAATTCACTTTAGCTTTGATTACATTACATGGCCTATTGTGTTGAAAGCTTGAAGTAATTTGTTACTGGGGTTTACTTAAAATACTGATTTTTAATTACTTTCCTCAGGTAAACTGCTACCTTTTTCAAGTGGATGCTCAATGTGTACATACACAAAATATGACTATCTTTGAAACAATTTCCATCAAAAGAAAATTTTCATTTTTATAAGGACAGTGTTTTTTCTTTTCCCTTTTCCTTAGAAACTCTCAAAAGCATCAAAATTCACTACRCAAGTGATAAAACATTAATGAAAAGGCATGCTGAAGCATTTGAAGTGGGGAAAACAATCACTTCACTTCTCATCAAACATGCAGAGAGTTTAATCTGGTGCCCTTTAATAAAGATAGGCAAGATTTTTTATCTAATTATGATGTCCCTCCCAAGTCGTTAGAGAATCACTCAGTGAAGGTCAAGATTCAAGGAGCAGAACTTCAGGCCACATCTGCTGCTGACCTTGAATGCTGCAGGGAATCAAGAGCACTACTGCTGCACAGGACTTTGATTTGCAGYATCCTATTCACAGTGCATTATGCCAAGCAAAATCATGTGACCTGTTAAAGATCAGCAGATATAAGAAGCCAAATGAAGCATAGGTATGATGAGGACAAATGTGAAAATAACGTCTTGTTTTATCCTGTATCTATTTGTGAAATTTATCAGAGAGAGACTATTGAAGTGATAGAGTGGGAGGAAGAGATTTATTTTGTAATAACTTTTTGCACAACTTTTCTTTCACCWCAGCAGGGAATAAAAGGCATAAATTAAAAAAGAAAGAAGGAAAGGAAGAAAAGGAGAAAAGTTGAAAGTAACTGATCTAATTATTGAACAAACTCTGTAYCTTTGTACAAGCCTTCAACTAGAGTTTTGCTTACATCACTCTCATGGCTGACACTATCTTTATAAAAATAAACTTTTTAATAAGCAAGAAAAGGAAGAAYTTGAAATAAGAAACCTACACATAAAGGCAGATGATAAACTTATAGCCCTGATACCATTTTATATATTTTATATCCTAGTACTCAAATATCTGATAGTTATTTTAAGAATGTCTCTTCCTCAGTTCTGTTTTGCCTTATYGTGCCTCACTTTGTCTCCCTTGCCTTCTTCTGTCTTGCTGATCTCTAATAGCACTGACATTTATTGTCTGTAAATGACATCTGTTCCAGTGACTGTTCTTCATCTTTTCTGATCATGAGATTCTCCCCCATTCTTTGTATAGATCTGTCTTTCCTGTTTACTTTAAAACTTCTGCCTGTAGAAAAATTAATTCCACGTCTGTTTGGCATAAAAAGCTACTATTTAAGTGTCAATGTGACATATGAGGTGGGAGGACAAATGCTAGTCTCATTTATGATRTGTAAGAACAGAATCTATATCTCTAATTCTAATGTGGAGGACAGAAAATCCCTACAAACAATGTTAGAATGTAGTAACAAACCTGGAAGATAACAAATTAAATTCTTCTTTACTATATTTTAATTTCACAAGAGAAAAGGGTCACAACTGGAATGAAAATAATAATATATGAATTCTATACATGTTTTACTAGTAATATTTGGTTTATTTTTACATATTTTGAAAGTTTTAAAAGATTATTTTTTCTATCATGTATTTTTAAATTATGCAATACATGTAAATAACCCATATTTTTGTTTTCTTTGGTTCCCAAAGCACCCACACCTAAATTGCTTTCTCCTTTACTTTTCTATTTTCCTTCTTTCTGCCTTTTGTTTTTTTGTTTTGGGATTTTTTTTGGTGTTTTGTTTGGGTTTTTTTGTTTCTGTCTTTCTGTGATTTGCTTGCTTCCCAGGAAAACAAAAACTGGTGGGTTCTCTCAATTACAAGAGAAGACTGACTTGGTCCCTCTTTGCTTTTTCACAATTAGATAATGATGCTACTGTTCTGTCTGGGGTGAGCCACCTTAGCAGAAGGCAGTCTATTCAAAACTCTTCCTATGTGTCTCTTAATTTTTCAGGAGTCTGTCGCAAGTTGCTCAGGCCCAAAAAAGAATGGCAGAAGTTCATAAAAACTAAAAACTCTGCCAAACTTTGCAATGCTTCATGCACACAGCAAGCCTGGGAAGTTGACCTTTTTTTTCATTGACAGGAATTTCCTTCCATGGAAGGAAAATATCACTTCCTCCCTCCCATTCCTGCAGCCCCCCCAGTGTTTTTGTCAATTTCACTACATTAAAACTATATTTTCTTCCCAACACTCTTATGCCTGAGTCACATAATGGGAATTGCAAGTGAGAGTTAAAAGCTACTCTATGTCTTTTTTTTTAGAATTGATCAAAATATTATCCATGTGATTGCGCCACTCAAGCACAACAAGGTTTCTCTTCACAGAGAATTGAGGTGAAGTACAGCTAGAAAGAAAATTAAGTGTGATAATTGAAAACAATAATGATAAAATTACTTATTCCTGATATTTAAATTCTTCTTCTTAAAGTTAAAAGAAATCTTTAAATACGTGACAGTGTTTTGGTAAGGTGGGAGACAAATATGTAACAGAAAAGGACAAACAAAAATAAGATACTTTATATGTATTTAACATCTTTCAGTCTGAACTTTGTGTCAGTTCTGCGTCTACAAACAAAAATGCAAATAAAAGTCCATTGAGCTAGGAGAGTTTTAGGCTACAAGGTGGAAAAATCTTTGAAAATGTTCTCAATAGAAACTAGGTTAAGATGTAAACCATGTAAACATGGCAGATTAGATTGAATTACATATGRTAAATAGTGATATGTCTTGAGCACAGAACATTTTTGAAGGCTCTTGAAAGATGATTATTTATTTATCTCTTGCTCCTGGCACCSATGTCCAGGATGCAGTCATTTAAAACTCATCTTCCAGCTCTGTAGTATAAACTTGAAGAGGTTAACACATAGAGGAATTTAATTTGTGCCTTTAAATTACTACTGGYAAATGGGAGTTCTTCTCAGAACACTTTCAGAAATGTTTCAGCTTCACTCAGTCTCCATCCTGCTCCCATACAACCAGAGTCTTCCTTTTGTTCACTCTTGCCTCATGCATAAGTTCTCTCAGAGTGACAAGTTCCATTTCAACTATATCCAAAAGAATAAGAGTAAATTGCAGAGGTTTTTACTCCAGGTCTTTTGTCATGCAGACCTTTGTTCTTGTGTAGGTCCAACCCTACTATTAGTYAATGAATATTAAATTTTTTGCTCCATAATGGAACAATTTCAAGATGACTTGCTGTGCCAAAAGACATTATGGGCTCATGAAAAAGGCATTGAAAGAAGCAGCAACATATTCCATAGGTAACTTTTCAAAGGAAATATCACTACTGATCAATTACACTCATGCACTTTCTAAATTAAGCTGTTTAACTGCTCAACATTGCATGCAAGGAAAATGAAGTGAGGACATTCATACCCCTCAAAGAAAGGTTTAATATTCTTCAGCATTTCTTTCTTCTTTTTCTACTTGATGTAGTCCKGCACTCATTGTTCTGAGCTTTAACAGTGATGTACAAGATTCTTCATTCATTGCAGTATGTAACATCTCAAGATATGTAAGTCCAAGATATGTGCTGTTATACTTATCTGTAGCTGCAAGAATAATCATCTCTCATCTCCCTGCATCAATGAAAAAAACTCATACTAACATTGTTTTTGTAAATCAGCTTTTCAGATATAAATAAGTTTCTATGCATGGTACAGGAAATCAAGGCACTAAATTTGATTCTGAGAATACTTATGACAACACCATTCTAAAGTATTCCAATCAGTAATGCTAAAATCTCTGTCACAGAGCCATCTGTACATTAAAGAAGCAAAATACTCGTTATATTAAATGTTTTTTGGGGGTTATATACCCTTTTCYAATCTGGTAAGTGGTAATAGAATAATAATACTAATTTCTGTAGTTATGTACTCTATATTTCTACATTCTGTCTTGTCTCTTAGTGGGTAAAAGTTTTCAAAGCCGCAGAGTATCTGTTGACAACCAGACAGGACAAGAGAAGCCCTTGTTATCCACCTGCTGCACTCTACATTTCTTTCTATGTTTTTCATTCATATTGCCACTTTTTCCCTCCAGTTGCCAAACCCAACCTACTGTCCAGTCCTAGAATTATCATCTTTCCAGATCCCCATGGTGTTTGTCCCTACCTCCACTTTTGCGTGACACTTAAAAAGTGTTTCAGAAAACCACATATATGTTTGGAGACCTATTTTAGATTCTCTAAGAAATTGTAAGAGGTTTCCAGCAAAACCACAGGATAATATGTGWGATGCCAATTGTTGTTAAGAAATGCAGTTGAGAAGGAGAAATGCACATGGAGGTGCCTACTTAATGCTCTGTGAAGGTATTTTATACTTTGTCATCATATGAATTGAGTATCTCTGCATAGAMTAACTTCTATTAGCTTTCACACAACTAGTTTAGTTACACTGCCACTACTTCACATGTTTTAAGGGAAGGAAAATTTAGTACAACCCATCTGTCCCCTTGAAAAGTTTGTGCATTTCTATGTATATGGAATCCACTTGCATACAGGCTTGATTACGGAAACCCTGTCTGTATAAGCCATGCAAAGTAAAATTTGTTGTAATTTAGCATAACCTAGGTGAAAGAAAATTTTAGTTCTTTATGGACAAGCTGATATCTCTAGCTCTTTACCCATCACCAAAATAAGATATTCACGCCAAATAAGATATACTGTTTAAGTCTGTTTCTTTTATGCCATTTTTATTCAATTTCTATCATTGTATTTTGAGTAACATMTTTTATGGAAGTTAGCCCAGAGTTAAAGATTCGTGTTCAAATTAGAATGTTGATCTACTTTTGTGATTTAATTAGCTAAAAAAATATTTTCCCCATTATTTTGGAAGARTTGAATTTGTCTTTTCTGCTTGTAAAAGTATTTCTAATTTTTTAATTGTACAAATAATGGTCTTTACAAATTAAAAAGCCGAGTCCCATAAAGATTAGTACAAATGTTGATTCTGTGTTTTCATAAACAAAAAGAGAGTCTGCTTTGTTGGGGTGTTGAAAAATTAGAGGTTTGTTTCTGTCTCAGGATATTGTTTGGCATACTCAATAGGCACAATAGAATGAATTAAATATATGATGCTTTTATTTGCTGCCATTGTTGCTTACAGAACATTTATAACAAGCTTTTTGAGACTCCTTGTAGTGGTGAGGAAACAATTTGTTTTGAGAATTAATTTGCTGAATGGGAAATGTTTCCAGTTTGCTTTTCAAGCTATAATGATGTGACTGAATTCAGAAGTGCCCTTGAAAATCTGCAATGTAGAACAGCATATACACAATGTAATCATTCTATACAGTGCCAAAGAAACTATTATCAACAAATAAATACATGCTGTTTTTCTTAATTTATTAACTGGTTCTRATTTTGATTTCATTTTCTCATTTTATATCACCTCTGATATATCATTAGCAGTAACTTGATGAGGTCTCAAGTCACRAATTTGAGCATGTGCTGAGTTCTTAGCACAATGAATAAAAGTCTGCCTGTTTAGGTTGAGGATTCTCTGCAGTGCCTCTAAGCATTTTCTATGTAGCCCTTAAATCTTCATGAGTCTTTAAATCAGACTATTAATTCTGGTCTTTAAGAGTTCAGGTCTATCTCAAAGACAATTAGTGATCAGTGATAAAAAGAACTCAGTCATCGCCCATTCCTTCTCTCACTCTTTGCATTAATTGACAAATTAATAGCTTGAACTGAAGAAAATCAAATATCACTTTTTATTTTTTTAGAGAGCTGCTGTGTGCTTTAGCTCTCTAAGCACCWAACCTACAGAGTCCTTGTCTAATACCAAGTATCAATTAATTAAATAGTTATAAATACCTAAATATATAATCAATAATAATGATCTGATTTTATTTTTAATCAGAAAATAAAACATTTCATACTTTGTGAACCCTTGAATTATAAAAAGTCAAAAAAGAAAAATTTCAAAAAGTGGCAAGACATTTTATTATTGACTAAAATTGATAAAGCAGAGGAAAATCAGTGGCACAACTTAATTAATTTCTCCAAAGTCTACATTCAGGCCTTTAGCTATCTAAATTTGCTAGAAAAAACTCCATTGATCAAAGGTAAGCCTATCATTTTGGGAAAAAAGAAAGACATTATGAGGAAAATAATTTATTCAGAAGATTCAGTCATTGCATAAGGTCTAAAATATACAAAAATATTAACTTCAACAAATAAAAAYGTCCCAAACAATTTCATTTACAAATATTTACTTATCTGCAGCTTCCTCACCCATACTCTSAACATTTCTATGCACAAGAAAAACTTGGAGCATCTCCCTTACAAGGAAAGGCTGAGCAAGTTGGGTCTGTTTAGCCTCAAGGAGAGACAGCTGAGAKGGGMCCTCATCAATGTCTGTAAGTATTGAAGGGAGGGTGCCAAGAGGMTGGAGCCAGGCTCTGCTCTAYGGTATTGAGCAATAGAATGAGAAGCAATGGGCAGAGACTGATGCACAGGAAGTTCCACCTAATCATAAGGATGMATTTCTTCACTGTGCAGRTGTCCAAGCRCTGGAACAGATTGACCAGGGATGTTAAGGAGCCTCCCTCACTGGTCTTTATCAAGAGCTGTTAGGATACAAACCTGTGCAATGTGTTCTGGGATGATCCTACTTAAACACAGAGATTGGACCAGATGACCCACTGTGATCMCTTCCAACCTTTCCCATTCTGTGAAAGCAATATTGCAATTTCTCTGGAAGAAAATGTGTACTTTAAACTCACCAAATTTAATCCCAAGATGTGGAAAAAACCCACCATCTTCCATACCATCATCTAATTGACATTGCTACTTCTGTTGAAGACAGTTGCCAGTTTAGAGAGTCATGGGGTTATACCTCAGGTACTTGATCCTGTCACAAAAAAKAACTTCTGAATTCTCATAATTCTCATAATCTCATTTTCTTTTAGGAGCAATGAAGGTTTGACTGGGCACAGTAGGCTCCATGGGATACCTGTCACTGCTGCTGTAGTATATTTCCAGTTTCACATGTCTATATTTTCCATACAGTAGTGGGGTTACTGTATGTGTTAGGCTACAGACTGACAACCCCCTAAGGTTCAGTCCAAGGGGGAAGAACTTGGCTTGAGGCCATGCTCTGATGTTTATATCAAAGTGATGCAGACACATATTGAGAGCAAAATTCACAAAATTTACCAACAAATAGTTGCTTTGAAAGCAGCTTCTTTTGAACCCTGATGCCTTTGTTCTTCTCTGTTCAGAAAGCTGGCAATTTGACATAGCGGGTGTTTCCTGGTGCTTTTTCTTCTTGGACTTGTACACAGAAGAGAACACTAACAGTCTGGTTTTGACTACATCTACATCTCTACTGACAGTTTCAGCCATATTKCAAGCTTTCATTGTTGTAATAACAATATAATTCCAAAATGCTTTATTCAAAATCCTATTAGTCTGCTCTTTCAAACATCATTACTGATTTCATGCAAATAACATGAAAAAAATCACTTAAAAATATATTTATTATTTTATTTATCTCTTTCCTATGTTCAAAYTTCCATTAGTCATGAAGTTAAAAGCAAAATAAAAACATATAATTCCTGCATGTATAATATTTGGTATATTATAAATCACATATTTAAAATGTATAAAAAAATTTTATTTTCATCTTATTGTTCTAACATAACTACAGTGATGTCTATTATTTAAACTGACCTCTTGGAACACTATTTCGAGAAAATATTAAATTGAGATATCCTTAGGAAGCTGTTGTTCTTGAAAGTAGGGAGTTTGACTGCCAGCACAATACCCAACAGCATTTAGAGAGGTTTCAGATGGGCAATAACTTCTGAAATAATTCTGGTCAACATAGATAGGTAGCAATAGGAAAAAGGTTGCTTCCTGAGACAGAAGCAAATTTTCTTTGACCTAACTGAACTCACACCTATAGGCATATGGATAAAGAGGGGAATGGGCATAGGTTTGTTTCTTTTAGGAAAATCTATAATTGTCCATACATTTCTGCTTTTCCAACACTGTTTTCCTTCATCTCTCCAGGTCAGCACTGTCTTTAATAGAACTGGCTTCTCTGAGCTTGCCTCATGTTCTATTCAAAAGGAATCCAAGTAATTCTTATTTACTAAATATCACAAGGCTGTAAGAGAGAGAGTGTGTGAATATCATCAAAATACATTAATAAATAAATACCTAGAGGTATACTTTTATAGTTTTGAAGTCATAYATTTCTGTGCAGCTTCAGCAAATGGAACATTTTGCAACCCCATGGGATCAGACATGTGAAGCTGTTAATGAAGTCAGGTGATGTCATTGTGTGTCTACTCCTAATCTTTGACAGGTCATGACAATCAGAGCATCCGCCAATGACTGCAAAAAGACAACAGTAAAACCATTTTGGAGAACAACAAAAAGGACTATTTGGAGAGCAAGAGGATCATCAGCCTAAACAAGTCACCTGAAAAAGCTATGGATAAAGTCCACTTGAAAGCAGGAATGTGAAGAACAAGATTATGATTGGGAACAGAGATAAAGGAATATAATTTCTGACCAAGGGCATAAATTTCTGACCAATTTGTTTTCCTTCTGTGATGAGGTTCGTGGCTCTCCTCTGAAAGGAAGAGAAGTGGATGCTGTACATGTTGGCTTTATCAGAGTTTTTGATATGACCTTAGGGCCAATTTGGTAATTTATGGACTAAGTAAATGGACTTGAAGGTGAAAATATATGGGYAGATCCTCCTGATTTTGTTACGTAATAGCACAGAGTCATTGGTCAGTAACATTACTCAGGRTTTTGTACTGGGGATATTATAGTTATACATCTGAAGTCCTGTACAGTGGGACTGAATGTTCCAAGCCAGGACAAGCTGTGGGAACTACTCTTCACTGASGTCTTGAAAGGTTATAAAATGGGCTGAAATTACCCTATAATGTTCAACAAAAACCAATGCAAGTTTCTGTTAGGGACAGGTGAAACAAAAAGTGTTTGGGTATAAAACCAGATTTTTTACTTGGGTTAAAAAAAAATAAAATAAAATGGTATTCCTACAGAAAAAGGCCAGAATGTCCTAGTGGACAAGCTGAACATGACTCATTGGCATACACTGACAGCAAATGTAGCCAACTACACAGTGTATTACCAGGAGTGCAGYCAGCACTGGAAGGAAGGGGTGGCTTGCACCCATTCAGCACTTGAGAGACTGGGCCTGGATTATTGTGTCCGGATTTTCGTACCCCAGAGCAATAACAGCGTTTTCATACTGGAAAAAGTTTATTAGAGGCCAGATTGTCAGGGTACTGAGATACTTTTGACATGAAAACAGAATTAGAGAACTTGATTTTTTCAAGTTTAAGAAAAGGAGAATAAAGGAAGATTTTGCCAAGTTATACAATTGCCTGACAGATAATATTAATAAAAGTAGAGATAGACTGTTGTCAGAAGTGATTAGTCCTAGGAAAATTGGCAACTGAAATAAATGGAAATAAATTAAGCTCTGATTACATARTAGGACATTTTTGTTTGTTTCTGTCACAATGGCAAAGAGTGGATCGATTTCCCCAGAGATGTTGTGGAATCTCACAAACCACATAACTGACGATTTAAGACTTAATTTGATATGGTTCTAAAATATCTAGTATAGGATGCCCCTGCTTTCACAGATTTTGGACTAGATGGACTTTAAAGGACATTTCCAACTTGTTGCTCTGTGACTCTCCTGCACTTACAAAAGTAYCAAGAAGAAATTTCAAGTCAAAAAGACATAGAATATCTAGGGTTTTAGTTAAAAATTATACTTAATATCCTACTTGTAATTCTGTTCCTGTATATTTCTTCCAATCACATTGTTTCAATGGAATGCAATTTTCTTCATTGAGATTATCACTAGAACRATTATCTGTTAAACACTCTCCCTGAATATCAATATATCCTCACTGCCAATGTCCTTTGTATCAATTATAGGCATTTCATTCATACAGAGAATTAAAGATTTCAGATGGCTATAGCACTGAGATTTCAACTCAGTGAAATTTCAAAGGTAGTGCTGAATGAGAGCTAAGGGAATAATTGATTTTATTATCCAAATTCAGGCCTAGGTTTAAAGGTAAGACATAGGTGCCATTCTCAGTTTAGTTATGTGGTGACAATTTGGGTGATCTATATTTGCCCAATGCAAACCTAAGTCCAGTTTAAATTTTCCCTGGATTCAGAAATTTTTGAGACATGATTTGCCCTCTTTAGTTTCTCTTTCGGCAACACAATGATWCCTCTTTATTCTGAATACAGTTGAACCACTCTTCAGTAAAAATTACCACATCTGACAATATCTTCAACTGCCAAGCTTTTGAACTTCTGTAGGCTGCAAAAAAAAAAAAAAATCTGAATGAGTGGTAAATCTGTGCATATATGTGGACTCACATTTAGTTATAACCATCCTATGWATAAAATGTGTTACCTGAGTTCTTGAAAATGTAACAGAGGAAAGAAAACAGAAAAGTTATTAGCCTGAATAAATCTTTACCCTTTCATACTACTACACACAARCTATTTCTATTCAGTTTTACTAACAGTGGATTTTTATAAATTTAAGATTAGACATATAAAATAGTTTCTCTTTCACTTGGGCTTAYGTAGCACTTGTCACTTTCTCTTGCTCAGATTTTCCTATTTCATTCTTTATTTTCTCCCTGGTTTTCTTGTAGGTCTAGCTTTAAAGATAATATACAATTTGATCTAACTTTATATTCTWAAATAACAAATGTAAATTGGAAATATTTCCCTGAATGATAATGTCCTAAATCTGAAGGATGGGCGATTCCTAATTTATAATGCTGAGAAGGGCTCTCAGAACTATGTCAGTATGAAAGCTGATTCTCATAATTTTTCCTATTCTGGCATTGTCATGGACAGCTGGAAAACTATGACATAATTACCATCATGGAAATCTGGTAGGATGACTCAGACAACTGGAGAGCCTACAAGGGCAGTGAAGCTGATGAAGAGTCTGGAGTACAAGTCTTATGAGGAGTGGCTGAGAGAGGTAGGATTGTTTGGCCAGGAGAACAGGAAAATCAGAAAGGACCTTATCACTTTCTACAAGTACTTGAAGGAAAAAAAAAAAAAAAAGGGGGGGTTGTCTCTTCTCTCAGGTAAAAAGTAATAGAACAAGAGGAAAACATCTCAGGTTGTGCTAAGGGAGGTTTAGATTCTATATTAAGAAAAATTCCTTCACRAAAAGGATTGTCAAATTGAAACTTTCTAGTACTGCCAACAAGAAYTCTTCTGCTTCACCACTCACATTCCATTCTCCCCTTCCCTAAATACACAACAGCTCTACTGTCTCCCAGTAAATCTTCATTTAATCTAGTTAATTATTTTTTGTTAGCAATCTGAAGGAGAAATGAAAGTAAAAGGTAATAAGAACCAAAGCAAATACRGTTAAAGATCACAGACATACTCAATGACTGATGCAATTACAGGGTTTTTGACAGAACAGTCTTCCAGCTACTACAATCAATGAGTAAAACATCTCTTGAAACAAAGATTATACCTTACCATGTTTCTAAATAGATAACAATGAGTTCTTTTCTCTGAATTTCCTTCTCCTTTCAAAAATCTCTTTACAGTTCTATTGTCTTCATTCATGAATTCCACTGTGGAATTGTACGTCATACACAAGTTACCCAATTTTGTTTGCTCTAAATTTATTGCTCAGTAATTTCAGCCATCCATTTTTGCAGTTACCTAAATTGTAACAGATACATAATAATTTGGTATTCAATTTCTACTCTTTTTTGCACCGAATTTTCATACCCTTTCCTAACAGGTTTTTTTCCTAAAAATCCCAAGCAAAATCTGTGCCCTGTTCTATGTCATCATTCATCCTTTTTTCTTTTATGATCCCTAGTTATCAACACTGAATTTCCTTTACTGTGTCATTCAGCATTATGAAATATTCCTTCACTTCTGCAGCCAAATTTAAGCCAGTGACCACGAAGTTGTATGGAACTGTAGGCCATGTACAAATTTTACCCCTCACAATTCATCTATTTTCTTCTGTCTGTGATGAATAGACTAAGTGTGAGCCTCTACAGGTATTCTGGTAGGGTTCCAGCATTGGAACTCCACTGAAAATTAATATCTTGTTGTTTTTTATTTTTGTTTCTTTATTTTTTGTTTGCTGAGGCACAGATGGAATATCTATCTTAGCTCCTGTACTGGTTTTGACTGGGACAGAGCTAATTTGCTTCATAGAAGTACATATACAACATCTTGTTGTATATCTAGTCCTCCTCATGCTGCCCTGAAAGAAAGCAGCGTGGGCGTGTATGAGAGTTTATGGGGGAACAGAGGCAGGACAGCTGACTCTGACTGACTGAAGGGATATCCCATGCTCAGCAGTACAAGCCATGAGGAATAAGGAGGAAGAGTGTTCAGTCATGGCATTTGTCTTAAGTCACTGCTGTGCATGATGGAGYCTGGCTTTTCAGGAAATGGATGAACACCTGCTTGCTGATCAGAAGTGGTGAAAGAATTCCTCATTTTGGTTTGCCTTTTATGAGCACCTTTTTGTTTACCCATTACAGTTTCTTTATCTCACCTCATCTCATGAATTTTCACATTTTTAAATTTCTAATTTCTCCYCCAYCCACTGTGGGRAGTGACCTAGTGGTGGCATGGGGCTGATCTGCTGCCAGAGACAGAACCACAGAAGCTCATTAGAATTTTATTTTTTAGGAACAATTGATGTGAGATCTTCCTGAAGCATTTTAGGAAGTATCTTTATGCCCAATCCTATTGATTCTTTAAAGGCTAGTGAATCTATGAGGCATGYACAAAAATGGCTTGAGTTTTAATTTGGTATACTAGGTTTATTTATATACACACCATTTTTTATCACTGTCCACACCAAAACATGACATTGATCTACAAAGTTCTCTTTAACAACATATCATGAAAGTCAYCTTCCCTCTCTTTGATTTCATTATGATTTGAGCCATATATTGGCTTAATRTACTAATTTAGATAGGAGATTCATATCTGAGATTCATATCAATTCAGTGATTCATATCTGAGATTCAGAGACTCTTAACTGAGTCTTTGATGATTTTATGAATATGATGCATAACATTTTCAAAGATTTCATATCTGAGTTTCTTAAGAGTGTCTTTAGAACTCATTGAGCACCAACTAGATTGAGCTGGCCAGCAGGTCCTAGCTTCACAGGGCTTTTTAATTCTGACATTCTTGTTTTGCATTATTCATGAGCTTCATTATGTGTTTAAAATATCTTCTTATCGACTAGCCATTCATGAATGATACCCTCAAACACTTTGTTATAAGCTGTAGCAATACCTAAAATACCTGTGAAAAACTTTCTTTGATGAGAAAAATATATGTTTTTTCTGGAACTAATATCTATATTTGTTCTCCAGGAAAAACAGAAAACTATAGAGATCATTCTTGTTTTTCTACTTTTGAAGTCAATTTTAGCTCCTTCTGTTGTTTATTGGTTTAATTTTAGTTACAATACATTGTGATTAAATCTATATGACAGATAATTGTTGCTAATATTTTAAATATCAAGGAGTAAGTTTTGCACTGATGGAGTTATGTCACYGCACCCTGGCCCCATCAGTACAAGCTCATTTCCATTTGTGACAGATGAAAGCCTTTGGAAGCATGGAAACTTCAAAGGCCATAACACCGAGATGCACAGCATTATGGATGCATAAATTCAGGAGAAGGCTGTTTTATCAAAGCTGGGGGTAATTAATGCAAATCCCTAGACTTTCAAGCAGGTAAATAAGCATGAAAGCCTCACCCATTTCTGCAAAACTGTGTATATTGGTTTGTTTTGGTTCAGGAAGCTGATGAGGAAGTCAAAAATATGGCCCYTGTCAGGAATAAGACACAGATGCACTTTCTAGRCTGTGAATTAGACTGTAGGTGATGAGTAAATATGACAAATATAATTTGGATTGAAACAGAAGAGGCTGAAGCTTAAGAAAAAATTTTGAGAGGATGAAACATAGTGTCATGAATGTCTAATCAATAAGTAGAAAGTAAGAGACTTGAGGCAATRATGTGAAATGTGTCTAAGTAAAAACTGTGCCTCCTTTTATTAATTAATCAAGTGGTATAACAATGAATAAATTAAGATGAAGATAATTTTTTTATATATTATCATTTTACCTATAGGTATARGAAAGTAAAACCAGAAGGATTTTCAGAAGACATAATTTCTAAAAGGAAATTCCCTTTGAAACCAGCTAATCTAATTTGAGGCAGATGTGAAAAAGGAGTATTTCAGCCCTATGATTATTGTCAATTCCATATTTTGCCTCCTGGGAAAAGTCATGTTTCCCCTGAATTTGCCAATAAGCTGCAGGAAGGTGACCATTTGTTTCTAGGATCTTTTTAATGCTTGGTTTCACCTCATTTTTATTATAGTTACCAGAGGCAGAGAGTCAGGATACAAACTTTACAGCCCCTGACAGCCCTTCTAGGGAGATGCATATAATTTCAGCTTTCATATGAAGGGAGGAGCCAAGGAACTGTAATTTAAATGCAACTGAGTGGAAAACAAAGCATATTTTAAAAGAGAACTCCAATACCAACATTATGCTTTGTGTCTAAAATGTTTAAACGTCTTTTTAGTTGAAGTCACAGTTAAAACTACATCCCTCAATTCCCCAAAACGTTTTAGTTCTGACAGACATGGGGTAATAACTGGAAAGTAAAACACCCTTCTATTTCCTTAGTACACACCTAAGGATTGTAAAAGGATTCTTTAAAATATTTTGCTTTTTGATTATGAAAATAACTTTTTTTTTTTAGCAATTACATCACTGAATAGATTGTGGGAGTGTTTGTCTTATCTTAAACAACACCTGGGTACCTATCTCGTGGTCTAGATTATTTCCTGCAAAGCTTCATTTTGTTTTTTAAATCTATCTCATTTTCTTTCCCATATTARTGAAGTTTTCAGTGTTTCTCTGTGAAAGATCTGCATTCACATAAGTCAAATTACACAAATTTATGGCAGAGTTTGAAGAGAGATCCTGATTTTCTCAAGCAAGTTTCTATGGTGATACTTTTAAAACATCTTTTCATGAGCTGTACACTATCCTTTGTCATGTTAATCTCCGAAAATATATTTAAATAAAATCCCATAATAGCTGTGTTTGGAGCTTGGCCCAAGTCCATATTTTTTGTTTGTTTGCTGGAGCTTTCTTCTCCTGTAAGAACCATGTATTTCACAGCTTGTTCTTGTTTGTTCAGTTTGTTAATGTATGATTCAATCTTTAAATACAGCTCTATGCCTAGGCTTCCATCAGATGTTTTTCTAATTTATTTGCCATCTTTTGATGATTTGCATTTCTAGTAGTTAATAACATTTTATCAATTTAACTAATTTCATACAATAAACATTTCAGTTGCAAATAATTTAGCTTTGAAAAACAGTAACCAGAAGTTCTTATATTTTTAGTCAAAAWTGATGTATTTTTGCCTTGTCTCTCTGTTTTCAGGTGTTTTACACCTACAACAATGATATTTCTATAACATATTACTATTACCATTAAAACTATTGARCAAGATCTCAAAAATATTTTTTCCTATCATGAAAAGTCAGATCTGTTAAAAGGTCCTACATCTGCTCACATATCAGAAATCAAGAGTGGCAAATTAGGATTCATGAATCAAGATTAAGGGCCATAAGTCATGTGCTCAGAATAAGACCAAAAAGAGGACATTAAGAAAATACTCAACTTCTGTTTATGTGTCATGCATTAAAATGATTACTGATTTTAGAGGTACCTTCCTGCCACTGGTCCTTCCTTATTTAAATTAAAGCTGTAGTTGGAAAGTTATTGGAATGTGAAATTTTGTGCTACAGCAATAGAGGGTAAGAGGAATCAAGGGTCCAGGCAAAGATAAAGGTGAGCTTCTACTGCAATCAGTCACAGTCCTTTTAGCATTGTTCCAGACTCTGTATACTCATACAACTGTTCAGTAACCAATGCACTGTGATTCCTGCCTCTTAAACCATGCTGAAATTCAGATCAATGGCAACTCCTTTATCCTCACTGGTTTCCACAYAAAGTATATTCATATATTCACTCCTTGTTTGAGGAACAACAATCATTCTTGATCTTTCAGTCTTCACTGCAAGAGAATTCTCTGGTAAGAAGTGTTTCTTTATAGATAGGGTTGCATCACTTTTGAGGGTSGTGCCATGATCTCAGCATGACTTCAGAAAGCAGAGGGACCATCCAGTGCTGTCTTGGCCTCCACGTCACCACTGACACGATATGGCTTTTGGACAGGAAACAGGAAGGACAGCATAGTAGCCCATGCCTTTCCCTGGAAGGTGCAATGTCCTCTACCACCTTATGTACATACTTTTCAGGATCACAGTATTGTTTATCTGCCTACTAAAATAAAATTATCAGTCCACTATGTTTAAAAAAAAATTAGGGCTCTGACACTATGAACAGTGTTGAAAAATATCCCCTGCTCAGGTTTCAGTTAATTGGTAGTGGCCATCATTTTATGTCTAGTTGGGATTCATATTCCTGACTTCAGCCCTTTGACATACAGACATTAGCACTAAGACTTTAGTAAGATCAAAAGATACTTGAAAGAAATAGTTATTTACAGAGAGTGATTCACCTAACTGTAAAACACAGAGGATGGAGAGTGTCCTAGATAAGCCTTTCTTTATCACTCCTTTGATTATTAGATAATGACCTGATACTACATGCTTAATTCTAGCCATTTACTGAGATTCATATGCACAYCTTGCCCTTCATCACTTTGCATGCTCTTGTGTTATATATTCTTCAGGTGAAGGAGAATATTATCTTCTTATGACTTACAGGAAACTGAAACAAAAAATGTACTTAAAAGTTTGCTGGGATAAATTAATTGCATTTCCTAAATTGCCACTCTCAATTCTGTTTATGATAGTGTCTTTCATTTAAATAYAAACTATTTAGATACAGCAGATTTTTTCTTATATTTAACTGATTGCTACTTTCTGTCGCTTTTCTAACTATGGAAAACTTCCTGATGCTTTCAAATTGTACCATGATTCATGCAGCTTTTTGGAAATATGGCTTCCTTTATTCCATCYCCAGTAACCAGTTTTATATTATGCATTCCTTTTAATAAGCTGATTCATGCCAGGTGCCAGTTTTTCTCATATTCTTTTAAGAAACCAAATGACTAAGAAAGTTAATGATGAAAACCTGCACCACTGGGAGGTGAAAGASTTCGTTTTCTGACACAGACTCATTAGATGATGTGGCGCACACCAAGGGTGGCATTGATTATCACAGCCTCTGTACTCTTAAAGGTTAATGATCAGGATAATTAGCTGACCTATTGTAACCAGATAGCAGTCAATTGATAACTGTCAGGTGATTGCAGTTATTAAAACAGAGTAGGAACAGACTCTCTGACTTGGCAAGATACTTATTAAARATTGCCTGTGAAAGAAGCTGTGGAAAACATCACCTGCTTCTTGTAGAAAGGTCTAGTTTAGTAATTTTTATTCTATCTATTTAATCAATGCCCCAAATATGTATCTTGTCTGAAAAAAAAAGAAGATTAGAATATAGAGGTTTGGGAACAGATGCTGTGGTGAAAATCTTAAAACATAGTTGATCACAAATTAGAAAAGGAGGATTTAAAGTAACCCACTTGCTTATTTTGACAGCATTATTTCCCAGAAAAAGAAGCAATCCCATGACAAAACTATTTTTATTAAAACTTTTTTTTCTATTTAAATGTATGGTGTTGCTGGTAAGTACTTTTTTTTTTGTTGTTGTGGTTGTTTTGGGTATAGGATTTTTAGCTTGGAATCAAGCAAAAGTAAGTATGGAAAATGTATGGTGAATATTTTCCTACATAACAGGAACAAGTATACTCTTGATATTTAATATATTTGAACTCTTGATATTTAATATATTTGATCCATAAAAATTTAATTGGACATGTCTTAGTTCTAGAGGATCCCTGTACCCCTGTTCATTTCCCTTTTGCTTTGTTTTGATGTCCTACTTTGCAGTCTGTCAGCATAGACATCATAAGAAGTAAGATTTACATGAGTCTTGTCTTTTACTACTCTAGCTGCTGAAGTAGGTGAAAAGAACAAAAAAATTGTACAATATTCTTGCACATAGTCTAAGTGTGGGCATTCATATTGATTTGAGAATAATAATAATAAGGGGTTTTAATACTTCTGCATAACGCTAAATTTATTTGTGCTCTGTCATAATTGTTCTAATTTTTTTTCAATTCCTTTTCTACATCTTAGCATTCTAGAAAAAGGTTTGCTGTTTGATTACTGTAATTTCCTCTCAATTTATTTGGTTTTGTTGACTACTTCAGAAAGCAAGCTAGAAATTTTCTAGAAAATTTCTGTCCTATAATTTCTCCAATTCCACATTCAGTTAAACAGATTATTTACTACATAATGTATATTGTATTAAAGGAGAAAGTGACCTTATTTCCCCTCCATCTCTGTCTTGATTTTTATTTCATTGCACTAAATCTGGCATGACTTTATAACAGCTGTTCCACTTTTCCTTTYTTCAAGTACTGCAAGCTATAAAGTTTCATTCTAGGCTCTTAATGCAGTCAATCATTTACCTAATAAAACAGACTAATRAATCTTCCCAGTATAAAGCTTCATTTAGCTGGACTTGACAATACAGTTGTATTGCTCAAAGATATGTGAACAAGTGACTGGAATATCTGGAGCCAAATGCATGTAAGTAGCTCACACTAGGTCATATATAGGAAAAGGATTATAGCAGCAGAGGGATAAGGAAGAGGTTTTGCCTCAGGCTGCCTCTGGGGCATTTGAAGTAAAATAATTCTACCAGGACCAGCATGGTGAAGCATATATTGCAGCTGCTCATAAAGTAGTTGTAGAGATTAAATGTTTTCTAAATGCTTAATTTTGATTGGAATATTATTAGCCTGAAGGCATAAAATTTTGTCTAATATATTTTTTAACAGTTTAATAAATAGTTACAGAAAATGCTTAATAAGAATTTCGTTATAGCATTGAAACCCATTTAACTTTCCTAGTTTTCTCTTGTAATAAAAAAGTCAGAGAATCAAAGTTTAAAGTTACTATAAATAATTGCTTTTAATTTACTATCTCACAATTGATTGAAGCTGCATACTGAAGATACTAATTTAATTTAATATTTTGGTATATATGCAAAATCTTTGCAAAACAAAACAGACACATTTGAAAATATATATGTCCAACTGAATATTGTCTTTTGTATGAAATGGCTGTATACATTTCATAGAYGAACGTTRCTTACCTGAATAATACCTTAAATAAATAATAAATGCATGTTAATTATTTAGAAAGAAGCCTTCCTTCCTCCCTCCCTCCCTCTCYSTTTTCCCCCAAAGTCATTCTCTAAATCTCTTTGCTTAGAGGRAAAAATAGATAGAAAACCACTTTTATTTCTTCAGTAATGAATCAGCCACAATAATCTTTGTGCCAGAGTAAATAGTACAGCTCGGTGTGTACACTATTTTTGTTTCTTTGTTTTCTTCAGTGTTTTATATAAACTATCTAAATTAATTATATGCTAAAATTATTTAATTAAAACTCAAGAMTTATCTTTATGAAATGAAATATATCTTTTTCTATGTTGTTTAATACCAAGATAGGCAGCTTGTTTAGCAATTTCTCTGGCATGTATCTGTGAGACTCTTGATATGTATGAATTCTCTGTTTTACAGGTATTTTRTCTGTGATAATATTAAGCATAAACAAAAGATCACAAATTCTGTGAAAGTAGAGGGATGTTCTCTAATCTTTCCACAAAATAAGGAACCAGACCTCCTAGATTKCTAGGAAGCTCTGCCTACCTGTGATTGCCATCCAGGTCTAATCCATTATTTCCTACAGGGCAATAAAAATACACTCCTTTCATTATTTCTCTGCCTCCAGAAAAAAAATTAGATCTTTGGCCAACTCCTGTCATACAGACAGAAAGAAGAAACAGAAAATTCACTCCTAGGTCTTGCCTACGAACAGTAATTTTCCCTCTGAAAGTACACCACACTTCTTTTAAGGATGAAGAGGCTYGATAAGTTAACTTTCATTAATGGCTGATGTCTTTGTGCATCTGAAATACCAGCATCACCAAGACTAACTTTCTGTGACAGCCTTCACCCTTGATTTTATTTATACTGTTTTGTGTCAAACCTAAGGTGCTGGCTTCCTGAAGGGCACAGCTTCTTTCAGACAGTCTTAAACCCAAATTCCTTCTTGACTTTTTAAGCCTTGCCTTGGTTATTTGCTTGGGTGGTTGTTTTTTTGTTGTTGTTGTTTTTTGGGGTTTTTTTTGCATATGCATGTTTTGTTTTGCTTCTAGATCTCTCTAAATACACTGTTATATTTTAAGGCAAACACAGAATGTACACTTCCAGCATAGCTCCCCTGTAAGTTCACTTAACTTCCTCTCACACCTGTGCTACCACTAATTGCTTGTTTACTTCCCTGGCTATAAACATTTAAAGTCTTCAATTACTCTGTGCACTAATTACCTTGAATAGCTGGTTTGGGGCAAGGGAAGAAGTCACTGGGAAAATAAATATTCTTGTTGTCGAGGATTAGCAAGAATTCCTCTTCTTCTAACATTAAGACAGTACATACTTTCTGGTTTTCTGAAATTAATTATCAGAGCCTTTTTTTTCTTTTTAAGCTAGTTGGAATGCATGTTATTATTTGGAAATTATAGAGGTATATTTGCAAAGAGAAACACTTACTCCCCTTGTCATCCTCTGTTCCATTCTACTCCTAAGACACGTACTATCCCTCATTATCTTTTGTATGTCTGTATAGTAATKTTTTTCAGGTTTTTTGATGCTCTCCACATCCATGAACTCGTACACTCTTTCCTGTGTACAATGCTGTATGGTTGTGTTGTGGGTACTCTTTGAAAAAAAAATTCGTTTCTGTTTTGAAAATTTCTTTAAAACATCAGTATTGATATCTGTTTTTTGCTAYCTGACCTCTAACAATATTTTTTGTTCCATTACTCTGAGGATTTGTATTTTTCTTTTATTCATAGTTCATAATGTATTTAATAATTAATCTCCTTAGTGRTATAACAGACTTTTTTTGGTGATGTTTAATTAAAGTCAAATTAAGTGCTTTTTCCTGGATGACTTTGTCCACAAAAAAAAATTGACTCTTTTATTCTTCTATTATRCTAACAGCACTGAAATTGTTCTTCTTCAGCATTTAATTCAATTTTTCTTTTAAAAAGTGTGGGTATTAGGCATTTCAGAACAAATCTGTGGAAATTTTGAGGAGGAGTTGAGGGGCAAATAACCTTATTATTATAAAAAAGAAATTTCCTGATACTTATTCCTCTTATTCTTTTTTTCCTCTACAGACCCATTGGGGTAGTGACCTTCTGTCCTCACTACAATCTTAGGCTTCATTTCAGAAYAGCTATTTTATTCCTTTGTTATATACCACATAATTCCTTGTAAATGAAACTTGATCCYTTTGGGAGGACTTAATCAGCATTTYCTCCATAGGTGTAATGAAATATTATAAATCTTTCTGAAGACAGAGGGCATATAGTAAATTAGTGTGATACTGACCAAAAATTCTTTATGTTTGGAAAAAATAGGAGCTCAGTTATTAATTACAGTCCTTAAAACACAAATTTACCATTACTGGAAGMAGTAACAAGCATAAATCAGATTAAATCCCTTTGCAAAATAATCAARCATTCAATATTCTTTTTCTATTTCAATAGCTTTCACCTCTCACAAGAATGTTTCTCTCYATCCTTCAGACTTGGCTGATTTTTTTTCAGGACAAAGCATCTCTGTTTTGCTACACTTCTTTATTGGATGGAAGTTTTTCAAATTGGTTCACATCATAAAACAAAATATTTTTTACAGTTCTAATTCATGAGACATCAACACTAGCAAAAATGTTTACATTTTCTTTGGATAGCCAAATCAGCCACTCAGGAACTAAATATATTTGAATCTATAGTCTACTGAAGTATTTCACTGACAGAAAATTAACATTCTGTAACTCCATRGAGTTGCTACCTACTTAGCTACAGTATTGTTTTACAATCAGTTACAAAATACATACAAATAATGTGTTTCCTTCAGTTTATATGATCTAAAATATGTTGGAGGATGAAAWCTGGAATGTCAGATTGTTTAATGGGGTTGGATCATATTAATTTTGCTTATTACTTAACTACAAACAAATAAAAAGGAAATATTTTCATTTATTAAAAAAAAGCACCTTGAACTGCTGGAACAAAATAAAARCAAACTGGTTTTCCCATTTTTTCACGTTACTTCTCAATTCATTTCTATGAAAGAGAAAATATGATAAGAGATCTTTAAAATAATCATCAGCTATTTTAAAAATATTATTTTTTTATATATATATAATATTTTAAAAATTATAATCTTGACACACAATCCTGAACCTTATGGGGCAAGTCATCTAACTAAATTTTTAAAAAGTCATTAATTCAGGTAAATAACCTACTCAGCACAAAATTGTGAAGAAAGGAGTTCTATAGGTATTAGGAAACATTATTACTTCTTTTTTTTTTTTTTTTGTAAATAAGGAAGTACCCATGAGAAAGCAAAATAAACATTATTGTTGTCTGAATTAGATAAAAATAATAATTATAGCCTCCCATAATATTCTTGCTGCTAAATTGGAGCAATTTGGATTTAAGGGATGGACTGCTAAACAAGMAGGATACTGTCTCTACTGTCGAACAAGCCTACTTCAGATCTGATTGTCTCAGTGAGTGGCTGAATTGTTGGCTTTATCTGCAATGCAGATTATAGATATGTCTTTTTATCAGAAAAAAACCTATATATTTAAATATAGTATATGCATTAGAGTTTAAATCCTWTTAAGTCCTTCATTCTTCCTAAGAAACTCCCAGTTTTATGCTTAGCAAATCAGCGTAGTGGTGCATCTCAAGACCAAATGAAGAATTGAATGTAAAGTTCATCTGTCTAAGCATGCATCAGAGAAACAAACCCAGAAAATGTGCATGTATCGTGTACTACACACTATTCTTGAAAGACTAGGTATGCCAATTATTGCCTTGAATAGATGACACTAATTCTGCCATTTTAAGCTTATCAGATGCGACAATGTTGTTCAAATTGTCACACAATACAATCTATATCTAAGACACAAAGATAAAATTGAGAATGCTTGCTTTATCAGTTAATAAAAATGCTCCTGGGGTAAAGAAATAGATAATGACYGGAAAAATATATTAGGAAATCCAGCTGCTGGTAAATCAAGGCCATAGTAGTTCATTTCAGTATGAAACTAGTATGAAAAAGACTGCTGTTTTACCAAAAATAATTTAAAAAATCCATTTAGTTATTTATATACATRTCACATAGCTTCCATTTATTATTGAACAGTAGTTTGGAAATAAATGTTCTATTTTTTTTCAGTTTTATGCCTCAAAATGGCTGCAATTGATTATGACTAAAATTTATTACATTTCTGGGTATATTTGCTGCATCAATAAGAAGGGGAAGTGAGTGATCAATTTATTAAACTAAGACCYAAAATGAGAATATTCTGTGTTCTGAGTGAATACAAAGGTACAAGATATATAAATCTATAGCAGAAGGCAAGGAGTTCTGTTGTTATTATATCACTGCTATTATTTCTTTTGATGCTCTTTTACTTGCATCATTCCCCCTGGGTCTCAAAGCCTTCATGGTTCATTTTCTATTGATTCTCAACACTACTTCAAAGAATTGGAAAATGAAGAAATATTCAGAAATGTGCAACAAGTAGTAAGAAGTAAGTAAATTCTTTATGATATAAGTAATTCAAAAAGATTTATGGCAATGTGCTTTATATTATATTAGAATTCTTCACTTAGCTCTGCCCTGAGTTCCATTTCATGTATTTTACAAGGCTTGCAGTTTGTCTGTTCATATCAGTAAGCCTTTTTATTTAATTTTCTCAGACACTTTGACATTTAATAGGACTGAATAATGAGAGTTTCTCATAATGGATATCCCGTGGTTATTTACGTTCTCTGTAAACATACAGTTTTTGAAGCTCACATACAGTGCATGACAAGCACTCACAGTTACAATTTTCTTCTCTTTTTTGAGATCTAAATCTTAAGGGGATTGCTTTTCATGTAAGARCAAACTAAACCTGTGCTCAGCCAGATTTTTGAAAATTGCAGTGCTAATCTTAATATTTCTGAATGTTTCTTTGCTATTCTTAATCAATTTTAAATGTGTAAACAAGTGTAAACATCTCATGAAATTTCCATTGACATAATAAAGCTATMTTTGCTACTGATTTTTTCAAAGTGAGGTAACACACAGCTAGTAAATAGCCAAGAGCAAACATCTGTAGTGACCTAAACAACATCTGTAACAGCGAATCAATAACACCTTCAATATAATTTTATTTAGAACAGCAGGACATTCATTTAGCAGCAATAATTTAGAGCAGAAACTTTACTGTAGAAAATCTTTTGTRATGCATATACACATACACTGGCACACATAAATGTAATGGGAGACTCACGTTTATATAGATATACTTAGTTTCTATGTAAATGTATCATACAAATCAAAAGCCTTGAGAGTAAAAATAATTAAGTTTTAATCTCAAATAGACAGCTAAGCACATCCAACTTAGCTGATATAGAGTCATTAACTTAGGACAGAAAAAGCTGGTAGCCAATGCCATATCATAATTTCAGGTAGGGTCGGTCACTGAGGACAATTTAAAGTATCTGTTGTAAGGAGAGGTCTGTGCTGTAGTATAAAGTAGTAGAGATTTCTGCAGCAAAAAARGTAGAATGTGACAATGCAAAATGAAATAAAATAAGTGTGATAACTCTAGAATAATGTAATCAAAAGGGAGATAAGCACAACCCAGTGTAATTCATGCTRCCCGTTATGAGAGATCTCTAAAATAACTGTTTCCCAAAACTTTACTTATGATTAATTTTAAARGAATAAATAGTTTTACTCTATGAATACACAGCAAGTGCACTAAAGTTGATGTAGATGATCATGGGAACAGGATGAAGGAATCTTGTGTACCATAGGTTTAAGGATACAAACAGATCCTGGATACATCAGTAAAAAACCAACC
>CADDXX010000034.1:3357207-3397273 GCA_902810485.1 Alauda arvensis
ACAAACGAACAAAACAAAAACCCCACAAAGTCTTCTGGTTTGCCCTAATAATTTCCATCAATATTTTGAAAGTGGCTTATTCCCCTAGAAGAAACTTCAAACTTCAAAATCAGAAAGGATCTATTTGATACAAATTGGGAGGAGCACAGTAGCCCCATTAAGGAGGAGAAAAAAAAGTACAGCAATAAGATGTTAGAGATAAGTTTATTCTTCCACCTGAGATTCTGTTGTTTTTTTTTTTTTTTTTTTTTCTTGATTTTAGAACTTCTCAAGTTATCAAGAATTTTTAAGAAGTACTACACTTCATATAGAAACATGCTGTGTCTTCTTTCCAGGTAGTTTGTAATAAATTTATGATTTTCCCTAATTCAGTGTTTAATAAGTAACACCTGCRTATATAATTTAAAGGTACCAAGTGATCTTCTACACAGCAGAAATTATCCACAACTGTCCATAGGAAATGACAATTGTCATGGCTTGATCTTATATRACATTAATTTCTTCTCRGTAGCTGGTACAGTACTGTGTTTTGGTTTCAGTATGAGAATAGAGTTGATATTATACTTATGTTTGGTGGTTGCTAAGGAGTATTGATCCTACATCAATGACATATTTATGTTGCCTGTTCTGGCAGTGAGAGAAATGCCAAAAGTTTGGGAGGAAGCCAGGATGGATTGCTCAAACTAGCCAAAAGGATATTCCACACCATAGATCATGCCCAGTATACAAGCTGGGGAAGTTAGCTTGGAGACTTGGAAGAGGAGTCTGATTTGGGTTCAGTGATGGGATCTTGTATGGGTCACCAGGTATTGAGCAATTGTATTATGCAGCACTTGGTTTTGTTGGGGTTTTTTTCTATTAATATTATGATTTGTTATTATTGTATATTAATATTAATAATATCATTTRCTTATTTTCTTAAAATGTTCTCATCTCAAACTACAGTTTTACTTTTGATTCTTCTCCCCRTTCCACCTTGAAGGGGTGAAGGAGAATAAGAAGMTGRTGCTTAGTAGTACTTAGTAGTGCTAAATTGTCAGCTGGGCTTAAACCACAACAGTGGTTAGAAAACCCCCTAAACACTTGTTGAACAACTCAAAACCAGTTCCTCCTCCCCTAATAGAAGTAGTAGCGTACTCCTCAAGTATCCTGTGAATTCAAAAGGAAATGGAGATTTCACCAGGAACAAATCTTTCAAGGACTACCTGTTGGATGAAAGAATTAACTGTGAGCCCTGACTTGTAGTCAGAAAAGACAAACAGTATAATGTCCTTGTGTCAAGACTAATACTCAAACTGTGTAGTTAAATGACTTCAATTTTTTTTTTTTTTCGGCAGAGCAAGAACTCAAATGAGCTGTTTCCAATTATATTCTATGGATTAAGTTTTGCAATTCAAATGCCATTTAATGCTTTTCTCACTAGATGTGTTTTTAGTGAGGAAAGATACTATTTATCACATGTAAGGCTAATGGAATCTATACTTGTGCCAGATTAAAATTAATTGAGCCTGAGAGGTTAGATTTCTGAACTCATTTAATGCTCGTTCCTACTTCTCCAAAATCGTCTAGTACTCTATAAGGTTGTGTGTGTGTATTCAAAAGGTGATTATATGCAGCTAACTGATTAAAGTTCATTTACCTAATGATTAAAAGTGCCTTTTTGTGATAGTTGTAGTAGATCAGGCTAGAACTGAATATCACTGTTGGTTGTAGAAGTGAATGTCTATAATGGGWGTAATTTTAAGGCAGCACTTACTARAAACTTATACTGATCCTACATTACAGTAATTATTTTATTGTGTAAGATACTTATTTAAGAAGAAAGAATTATTTTCAGGAATTTTTCAACAATTTTGATTGTTGTTTTTTGTTCCTGAACAACAAAGATATATTCAAAAATCCCACAGATCACTGCGTTGTTAGCAACCTCACATTGCAAGAACACACAAAACCTAATTGATAACTGGTCAATAGAGAGTTGACTTTTACTAGAAGTTTATAGAAAGATTCCCTTTGCTGAATTTTAGAACCTTTTAGCGCAGAAGCTACTTAATTATTACAGGTAATTGGAATCTGGCCTGTACTGCAATGATGTAAAAAGAAAACAAATTACTTGGTCTTCTTATTTGTTTTATTTTACTCTTTCTCCAGAACCATAAGAACAAGATGTTTTAAAGACTTTGGAACCGAGAATCATGAAATGCTGCTTCTAAGATCTTAATCTTGATTCATTTCTACGTTCTTAAATCAGAAATGTTTCTACAGAAATCAAGTGAGTTGTACCAGATTTATCTAATTGACATAGAATCCATCAAGAAAATTCTCTGGCTTCATTCGGTTTTGGTTTTGTCTGTTTTATGTGAATAATGAATGTGTCTATATGTGAATATAGTAGTTGCTTTGGTAGATATTGTCACATGTTCTTTTACTGGTGGTTAGGGGTTGGTGTTTTTTATTCCTATGAGCACTCTGCATGGCCCTAGATAGCTAATTATATTAGTCTATGGAAGCTATTTTTGCGCATTTCTCCAGCTGGCTGATTTTCAGTTGGAGTGAAATAGGGATAATATCAAGGAACAAGAACATAAAAGTAATTTCACCACTATGAGCACTTTTTTCCCTAAATGAAGAATGTAATTATCAAACTTTGTCTATATTGTCATATGGCTTAACCTTAATTGAACTAATTAGGATGAACCTTAAAATTACTTGCTGTGTAACTTGATTAAACAGCTGCAATTTTTTTCCCTTTCAAGGAGAAGCTGGGGGCAAATGTAGACAACTGAGTTCAAAAATTATTATCAATAGGACACAAGACAGATATTGATTAGAAAAGGATCAGGAATTGAGGTGACCTATATAAAACAACTTTCTGGGCAAACATATTTAACATAGGTAATACAGTGCTATGAAAGAACTGAGGGAAAAGTGACATTTTACGTATTTATTTTGATGTCCCAGTGTTTTTTACACTATTTATCCTGTGAGACATACAGAATTTTTAATTNGATTTCACCAGGAACAAATCTTTCAAGGACTACCTGTTGGATGAAAGAATTAACTGTGAGCCCTGACTTGTAGTCAGAAAAGACAAACAGTATAATGTCCTTGTGTCAAGACTAATACTCAAACTGTGTAGTTAAATGACTTCAATTTTTTTTTTTTTTCGGCAGAGCAAGAACTCAAATGAGCTGTTTCCAATTATATTCTATGGATTAAGTTTTGCAATTCAAATGCCATTTAATGCTTTTCTCACTAGATGTGTTTTTAGTGAGGAAAGATACTATTTATCACATGTAAGGCTAATGGAATCTATACTTGTGCCAGATTAAAATTAATTGAGCCTGAGAGGTTAGATTTCTGAACTCATTTAATGCTCGTTCCTACTTCTCCAAAATCGTCTAGTACTCTATAAGGTTGTGTGTGTGTATTCAAAAGGTGATTATATGCAGCTAACTGATTAAAGTTCATTTACCTAATGATTAAAAGTGCCTTTTTGTGATAGTTGTAGTAGATCAGGCTAGAACTGAATATCACTGTTGGTTGTAGAAGTGAATGTCTATAATGGGTGTAATTTTAAGGCAGCACTTACTAGAAACTTATACTGATCCTACATTACAGTAATTATTTTATTGTGTAAGATACTTATTTAAGAAGAAAGAATTATTTTCAGGAATTTTTCAACAATTTTGATTGTTGTTTTTTGTTCCTGAACAACAAAGATATATTCAAAAATCCCACAGATCACTGCGTTGTTAGCAACCTCACATTGCAAGAACACACAAAACCTAATTGATAACTGGTCAATAGAGAGTTGACTTTTACTAGAAGTTATAGAAAGATTCCCTTTGCTGAATTTTAGAACCTTTTAGCGCAGAAGCTACTTAATTATTACAGGTAATTGGAATCTGGCCTGTACTGCAATGATGTAAAAAGAAAACAAATTACTTGGTCTTCTTATTTGTTTTATTTTACTCTTTCTCCAGAACCATAAGAACAAGATGTTTTAAAGACTTTGGAACCGAGAATCATGAAATGCTGCTTCTAAGATCTTAATCTTGATTCATTTCTACGTTCTTAAATCAGAAATGTTTCTACAGAAATCAAGTGAGTTGTACCAGATTTATCTAATTGACATAGAATCCATCAAGAAAATTCTCTGGCTTCATTCGGTTTTGGTTTTGTCTGTTTTATGTGAATAATGAATGTGTCTATATGTGAATATAGTAGTTGCTTTGGTAGATATTGTCACATGTTCTTTTACTGGTGGTTAGGGGTTGGTGTTTTTTATTCCTATGAGCACTCTGCATGGCCCTAGATAGCTAATTATATTAGTCTATGGAAGCTATTTTTGCGCATTTCTCCAGCTGGCTGATTTTCAGTTGGAGTGAAATAGGGATAATATCAAGGAACAAGAACATAAAAGTAATTTCACCACTATGAGCACTTTTTTCCCTAAATGAAGAATGTAATTATCAAACTTTGTCTATATTGTCATATGGCTTAACCTTAATTGAACTAATTAGGATGAACCTTAAAATTACTTGCTGTGTAACTTGATTAAACAGCTGCAATTTTTTTCCCTTTCAAGGAGAAGCTGGGGGCAAATGTAGACAACTGAGTTCAAAAATTATTATCAATAGGACACAAGACAGATATTGATTAGAAAAGGATCAGGAATTGAGGTGACCTATATAAAACAACTTTCTGGGCAAACATATTTAACATAGGTAATACAGTGCTATGAAAGAACTGAGGGAAAAGTGACATTTTACATATTTATTTTGATGTCCCAGTGTTTTTTACACTATTTATCCTRTGAGACATACAGAATTTTTAATTAAGAGAATGATAACATGTGCTTGCCTTTCACAGCAGYTGAGTCTAATGCACCTCACTCTCCTCCCGAAAAATTTTGCTCAAATTAGAACAMATTCCTCAATATGCAGTCATCTTTCCTAATGTATAAAGAAAAGTATTAAGCAATTGTCAGGGACTGAACTCCCAAAAATACTTGATGAAAGCATGACAGAACAGTTGATTCCCTTAGTCCAAGAAACATGCTGGCAGTAAGCTTGAACGCACTGACTCTCATATTAGGCCAGGCTCTTTGAACATGTGCATCCACTGTTGCTGATCAAACTTCACTAAGACAGTTTTTCTGGTTTATTCTGTAGTGATGACCAGAATTCACAGACACTAAGTCAATATTTTGAAGATGATTGGAAGATAAAGTGCTATGTTCTTACTACTSAGCATTCAGCTGTGACCCATACTAGTAAGTGTTCACATTTTGATCAGTCAAGAACCAATAGCATCTGATGCAATTATTTAATAAAAACTAACATTTTCAGAGTACTGCCAACAAGCAAGAAAAGGAGAGAATAATTTTAAAGTGTTAATATTTCTTACCAGTGTATTTCATGGTCCATGGTTTCCTGATTTCACTTCACAGGGACAGCCAAGTACCTACCTGGAGACCAACTTCCTGTGTATGAACAAGGCAGAGATCTGCTCCTAGGTGAAGTCTAGAGCCTGCAGYCATCCATCCCAGGAGATCCCCAGGAGTTCACTGCCCTCTGTGTGCCTGCATTGCTCCCTAGTGAAAATCGGGGCAGATGGTACACATCCAGGATACTGAGTGCTCCATATCCACAAAGGCACTGGTTTTATTTAGAAAGTAACACATTCCCCACATCCTTCTGGCAAGCTATGCTGCAGTGTTCTTTCTCTTCATAATTGACCACTACCTCTGTTAAGAATTTCCTGAAGCAGGACACTGTCACAGAGCCAGGTAAACCTACCTTCTCCTGTATGTGAAACACAGGAAAGCACCAGGATAGAACTTAAATAAAACCCAAAAATACAAACCCTAAAAGAATATAAAAGCCTCTCTGCCCCCACAAGAAAACAGAAGAATACTTTAAATTCATGTTGTATTCACATGCTCTTAAGTAAATCAGTAAGCGTGTAATATATACCTTTCAACCAAAATTAAAGACTTTTCCTCAATAACTTTCCCAATTTTAAACAGATGATAACCACAAAACTTAGAAAASCACACAAAGATTTCTTATTAAAGCTTTAGTACTGTGGGCAGGGTACATAAGATTCTTSTTACCACAGAGAAACAGGTAAAATTTATGTATATTTCCCAAAAGTCCCTGCAATGATTTTTCTTTTTATGTGTTGCACTTTCCAGTTTGCCCTTCAGACTTCATAACCATTGGAGGAAAATTACATGCCTTAAAAAAAGATCTTCAAATACTGGTCAGTTGACAAAAAATCTATGTAACACAGAAAAGAAACACAATCATAAATAACTGTTTTCTTACAATGAGACACATAGAAAATAGATAAACTAATTTTTTTTTCATTTTGGTTCAAATCAAATCGGGGGAAAAAAAAGGAAAAAAACAAACTCAAAACCAAAAAACCTTGAAATAGAATGCTTCTTTTTAGAAATCTTTGAATATAAACAATTTATATCAGATTAGGCKACCCAGTTGTCATATATTTGTGTAAGGTTATCAGAAAAAAAATTTTTATATAAATTATTCTACAAATTTTGTCAGGAGACACTGTAGTATTTTCTGATACAGAGCTATGACAATATGATTCCATGACTTGAGTTGTAGGGTGTACCAATTTATAAAACAAAAGACTTATACTCTTGTCACTCTTTCAACATCAAATTATTGGTCTGAGGAGAAGTGTTACTCTTGAAAAGATCTTCCAGACAGATTCATTGTTATTACTGTATAGATATAATACTAAATATTTTCTAGAGATTTTTCTTTTATTTCCCTTGAAGCTTGGGATGAAGTGTAAGGGGTTTATTTCCCCTAAAAATGTCTGTAATCTCTGAACAATTGTTTTCTTTCAGACTGAGGACTTGTACTTCACATGAAATAATATGTGACTTTTTTAGACTTCCTTTCAGTAAAAATTGAATTAGTTTTCAAAGCCACCTTATGTAAATGAAGTGTGCTGGATCATTCTTCCYTCTTTAATATACTGGAATGCTATATTACAGATATAAAAAGGGATTAAATTATTCCAACCAGTTACAATAGTGCTTAATCAATACAAAAGTTTAACATTTCTCTGAATTGGAATTCCTGAAAGAAAAGATTTACCCTGTGTTCTAGTTATAGATAGACAAGGACTTTGGAAATGCATTCAGCTTATGGTTTTATTTGCTACTTGTTATTGCAAGAAAATCTGAGACTGTTCCCATTAATGATTCATCTAGAATTAGAAAGCAGGAGTCATGTCCTACTGGAACTTGAAGTAYTTGACTGAATGCCTTTGAGATGGTTGTGAGAGAATGGCTATTGACTGAACAAATATTTTAGAAGGGAAAAATTCCTGTAGGAACTTAAACTGCAGACTTTGCCTTAAATGAAAAGTGTATATTGCAATAACATGCAGCCAGAAGAAGAGTTTTATTTTTATTTGAAACACGTAGCTTTGTATACAGTCTGTGGAGAGGTCTACAGAGGGAAAAATGTGCAATAAAAGTGTACAGTATATTAGAAATGAGACTCTGAACAGTACAATAGTGTCACATCATTCTGTCTTGCTGCTGCTGTAAAAATTATTTTTTTACAGAAAACTCAGATAAGTCAGGAGAAAGATCAAACTAGATGTCCAGCAGTCATTAGTGGAAGCTGTTGGGAGTCGAGTGCTGTGAGAAGCTGTGAGTTCATGACTAATGATTTCTGATGGGTAATTAAAGAGAATAGTGAAYACTGATTTGAAAATAAGGTAATGGAAAACCTCCATTTTGATACATGGACAGGAATGAAAGGAACAGTAACTATGTGAAAAATTGGTAGAATATTTCGTGATGTGAATTAYGGGTAGTGGGAAGGTTGCTAGCCACAACAGGAATGAAAGAAAAGGAGGGTTGTAAGGGAATCAGAAAAAAGAAGATGGTAAAGGGATGAATCCTGATGATAACACTGGGAAAAATAAACGGAATGAAAAAATGTAATAAAAGAAAGCAGCAAAATATGGCTGAAGTGGAGTAGGAGAAGATAAATTATTATTTTGTATGTACAAAAGAGTATATATATAATCCACTGTTACAATCAAATCAATTAAATCAATTAGTTTATCTACTAGATATAAAAATATAGCAAACATTTTGGGATACCATTTCAATGCAATAGGTGTTGTTAAGCATTCCAGAAAAAGTGTCAGGGTTTTTCTTTAAAAAAAACTGTAAACATGAAACCAATTCTTTAAGTGCACATAAATTAACACTGTTAATTTAATACATAAATTGCTAGAAGAGGATCAGAAAAGTTGTCGTATTGTTACTCTGTAACTTTTTTTTTTCAAAAACTCTTAACAAACTTGGACAGAAATAGCTTCAGAAGTGTTTTTATAATTAAGAATATTTTTTTTAATGTTGAAAAACACTGTAATTTACCAAAAAAATTAAAAATACTAATAGAACAGAGAAAATATTTAGAAAACACTCATGAACTTATTAGCATCACTCTCCACCACAACCACCCATACCACTTGCATTTCTCTCAAAGAATTTTATTTTCTAAAATTATATTTAAAAAAAAAATTGTTCCAGCATATTTGGTCTTGAAAATTTGGATTTGGATGSTTTGGAACAGGAAAACTTAGTTGTTTATAATTTGCGGCAGAAATCTAGACATCTTTACCGGATATATTCTTAAACCACTCATGGGGAGGTTTAGGTTGGASAGSAGGAAGAATTTCTTTACAGAAAAGGTGATTAGACATTGGAATGGGATGCCAAGGAATGTGGTGGAGTTACTATCCCTGGAGGTAATTAAGGAAAGTCYGGACACAGCACTCAGTGCTCTGGTCTAGTTGACATAATGATGTCCAGTTATTTGCTTGATGATCTCAGAGGTCTTTTCTGACCTAATTAATCCTGTCATTCTGTGATCTCCACCCTACATAAAGTTGGGAAATTATAGAAGAAATATGGGAAAAAATTATAATTGTGAARATTATTTTAAAATAATGCATCTTGTAAAAAAAAAAAGGTAGAGCAGCAACAGGAAATAATAGCGTCTGGGAAGTTTTAGGTTGCAGCTTTTTCTCTAAAAAAAGAAATGAAAAGGGAAAACCACAAGGCACCATCTTCAATCACACTCATTCCCCCCCCAGTATCACTAGATCTATGTCTAAACCAATTTGGCCTAATGAAAGCATTTTTCTTGTGTGGACAAGGCACACACTTTCACTTGTTTCCACAGTAATTGAAGCATGTGTTGAGGACTCCCAAATACCTTTTAAGCCAYTTCTTATTTTGGTGACATCTGTCAGTTATCACTGTTGCTTACCAGTGGAACATCTTATTTTTGATTGTATTTTTCCTCAAAACTTTGTGTCTCAACTGAGAAGTTTATTTCTATCATTGAAGAGACCTTAGTCAGTCTCCTTTGATAGATGTGATCCTTTATGTGTATCACCTCCTATGGCCTCAGTTTCTGTCACCTTTCTGTGGAGTCTTGACTGAAACACCTGGCTGAGGAGGGGAGCAATTCTAATCTTTTTGTAGGTAAGAATCATCTGCAAGAGTTTATTCAGCTCAGCCTCTGAGAGGTTCAAACCTATCAATTTTCTACAGGAGGAGCTTAAGTCAAGCTCAAGCTCAAGTCAGGGGAAATGAAACTGGTTCCATTGTCCAAAGGCTGCATAGAGTTTTAAGCAACAGGGAAGGAGCCACAGCACAGCAACAGAAATTTTATGCTGCCCTTTGCTGCATCCAGGTTACTGGATGATCCTGTGATGATTGATGTGCAGTTTTCCTTAGGAACAAAAAGTCAAGAATGGGTTGTTGTACTTCTGACTGTCCTGGTACACGCCCCAGCAAGGCTTTCTTTCTGTGCTGAGAGTGGCCTTGCTGGAAGGAGTTTACAGAAGCTGCTGCTTTCCRCCTAGGCCTTTATGAGGCCTGGTGCTCAGGAGTATGCATCTTCTTAAAAGAAAGCTGAAGTTGTTTACAGTTTTAGAGAACTCCTACCAATCCCAAGATAAAAAGTCACACTTCCATTTCACTCCAYAAGTGAARCTCACTTTCTTCCTTTAARTAAGTATCCCTTAAAATAAGTAAGTATACAGTGTTAACACTTCTTTACTCTCAGGGGACTCCTGCTTTCTTTCCTCAGAAAYAGTATTTTCTGGAACAKGTTTCATAGCCGYTATCTCTTTGCCCTTCCTTTGGGAGACGTTCCTTAGCAAATAGAGCAAGGCTTTAAAAAAAACTATGTATGATCTATAGATAGTATTAACATAGTAAAGTAACCCACCAGAACAAACCAAAACCCAAAGCAAACACACACAAACCCCACCAAACCCCAATGAAACAACACAAAACAAAACAAAACAAAATGTTATCACAATCAATAATTTCATAGTGATGTCCCAAAACATGGATTCATTAATTTTTATCCAAGCAGTTAAATAAATGGCAGGGTATTAGTGTGACTTGCTTTCTAATTTTCTAGGCTTTTCTACCTTGTCTTAACTACCATTTAGGATATTGCATAAAAACAATAGCTTCTGCAAACATGTGCTGTCTCTCCCATTTTTACAAAAAGCATGAAAAAGAGCTCTGCTGGAATACCCACCTTGYCTCAAAGTGGCCACACCCAAGCAATAAATTAAAAATACTGAAACATTATCAACTTTTGATAGGAGCCACTARAGAGCTGCTGGAGAGCTTGCATAAAGGTAAGTTAAATAAATGGCCTAAGGGATTTCTTTGGTATCAGATATTGCAAGTTCTTGGAAAGTTTTAGTCCCAAGTAAACAGTAATACAATTTCTCCTTGCAGAGAGAAATGAACTGTGGCTATGATATTACAATTTTCAACCTCTGATCTTGCTTGCAGCCAAATAAAGCATGATATTTGTTTAGTTAGCACAGCAGAGAACAGGGTGGTCCTTGCATCTGCTTTTGTTTCTTTATMTCCGTTTGGAAATAAAAATAAAATAATGTCTTGTTTTTTTCCAGCTTTAGTGTTTTGTTTGTTTACTAAAGGGAGGATTTGAAAAGAAATATTTGGATTATTTCTTAAAGGGCAGAGATGTCCACTGAGAARTGATTAAAATTATTATAAAAACTTTGTTGTTGATGGTGCTGTTTGTCTTTGAAAATTTACTTCTTTTTCTGAGGAGCTATGAAACACAAAGATGTTGAATACTGGTCTGATAACAGGACAGCATCCTTTCAGGTCCATAAATTATTGCATTTTTAATATACTTTATACAGATTGCCAGTGCTTCCAAAGACACATTTCTCATGTTGTTTACATCTTTTTTAGAATACAACTTTATAGCAATGTCAGAGAAAAGCAGAACAAATTGGGAAAATTTTATCTCAGCTCTACCTTTGGAAGCCTTATACAAAACTACACTGAAGCAATTCTTTTAACTAAACTAAGTGAAATATAAATCAGTTATGTTTTAGAGAAGGCGGAGAACTAAATCATTCTCTATGAACAGCAGAAACATCATAATTTTCCAAAAACAGCAAAAATGATCCAGTTCTGTTATCTAAAGACATTCTAATCATGCAGAACATCTAAGCAGAGAGTCCAGTAACACTGTTCTTTCTGCCAAAACGTTGTGCCCTATCCRCCTGCAAAAAGGATTAGTCTTTGTGCACTTTAAATAGTATCAACACTGATAGATATTTGGATATGATTTTGAACAATCAAGGGATAAAAATGGTRTTTCCTATGTCTGTGCTTAAAAATACTGATTACCAGCAAAAGTCACAGAAATAGACAAATAAGGAGATAAACCTTCTTAATCTCATTAGTAAGATAAACTTTCTTACTAAAAACTGGAGTTTTTACTAAACCTCTAAAGAGCAACTTTAGAAATTAGAAATAATCCAGTCTGCATCATTCCAGACAGCTGAGAATAAAATCACAAGATACTACTTCAATAACARTAATAATGATAATAGTGGGGAAACTCCTAACCCTAACCCCAAAGATCCATTTGAATAATTTCTGATGTTTACGAATGATTAAATGAATATTGTGGCATTATATTTCCCTTTGTAATTGGAACTCAGATGAATTTGGATTCTACCTAGGTAGAACAACATGTTATTCTACAATTYGTCATGAGTATGTCTGCAAAGATAAGCCTTGCCTGATGAGTTGTAAACWTCAGCAATGCAGACTGCTACCTCAAAGCTTTCCCTTCTAGGCTCCCTTCATAATCAAAGAAAATAARCTGTTCTAGCTCATCTACTTGTTAGGGTTAACAAGGAGAAAAAATGTACAAATAATACAAAAAAAAAAAAACCTATTCTGACCTGACTTTGTTAGTTCTTCCCCAAAAAGCCTTGAGGACCTGAGGATGAAGTGATGACTGCTATTTTTTTCAGTCACTCAGATTTTTTCTACAGTATGGATAGGATCACATTATGATTGTAACTACATTTTCCAAGTGATCATCTGACATGTTCAAAGCTAATATGATTCAGTTTATCCAGAGAGCATATTTTTTTTTCCTGGCAAAACCATGTGTTAACCAGGTTGGCCTGTCAACACCTAGTATGCTAAAGGACTGGTTTTGTTCCAAAGCATTCTGGTATAACCTGGGCAGCTTTCCCAAGCTGCCAGGTGGAAGAGCTGGAGAAATGTGGGTGTTAGAAGACTATAAGCCAAATCGTGTCAACTGTTTCTTACTGTGTTTTTTTTAACTGAAGGAACTCTAAAATTTAAATGGAACTTTCTTGATTTAAAAATAAATAAATGGATGTTGAACACCTTATTTTCCTTTCAGAAAGTRTACATGGAAAAAATCAAATCTAGTAAACTTCCTGATGTGGTAAGAGAACAGATGATATGGTTTCTRGTAATAAAATAATTTTTTGTTTGGGATTTTCTTTTAGTGCTTTTAAAATTATGAATGGACTAATTCTGGTGTATCTCCTGCCTCCATCTAATTCTCAGCCATTAAATTACAAAGACATCAGTTCTAGCTCAYTTACATTACTTTCTTATCTGGTCTTCAAAATAGAAAAGATTGTCATAGATGTATTTCCTTGATTTTTTCTTTTTTTTTGTTGTTGTTGTTTTTTGGGGTTTTTTTTGTGCAGTTTTGCAACCATTCTAAAATCTGAGCAAAGACAGGTGGATATTTCAGGGGGATCTGCATAAAAATTATCAGCCCCYTTAGAATTCCAATTAAAGCCCCACATCACTTATCTACAGTTGTGTTAAACTTCTGCATTGATTCTACTAGTTTTGTACTTTTGTCTTCATTAAAAAAAATTAACTGTCATGTAGGTTTTTACTGACTAATCAACAAAGTGAAAGATCTCAAGCACATGGATAAATGGACTGTAATATGCTAATAATCTCCTTAATCTAACATTTCACTGTAGTTTTAATTTTTTTAAATTATATTTTTATAAAAATAATATATAAAAAAAAAGTAAAATTTATTTGAAGAATAAATTTGAATAATAATAATTTTAATAAAAAATTAGAAATTGAGCAAAACAATATAATAAAAAGAAAGCTATTCTTCCTTTTACTATTTCAGTTCTCCATCTAGGAACCGGATAATGGATGAGATGATAATACATTTAATAATAATATTGAATTTAGTATTATTTACATTTACATTAAATGTTGTTATGCCTACTGAGGTGCACACCTTCTCACTTGTAATCCTTCTTTATAATATAGTCAGAAAAGAAAATAATAGCAAAAAAACCCCCCCAAAACAAAAAAACCCACCAATCCAAACCACCAACATCTCACAAAACAGAGTTCAGCATTTAAAAAGGCTGAATGATAAAACAATAGCAATGTTAATGATGAAGCATATTCTGAATACAAAGACTCAAATATTAATAAACATTCTTCTGTGAAGGCTGCATCACAATAGCTTATCATTGGAAATAAACCCTGGAGTTCACAACATGGGTATTATGGACAAGCAATTTCATTGATGATTTCATTGTGATCCATGACRGCTTCATTTAGCAGAGCACCTAGACAGTTGATGATATATCTTTGAACCATGTTAATGTTGGTTTAAAATCACTGCAAARTAAGGAGGACATCATTCCAACACCAGCTTCAGAGATTATATCCTGTGTGGGGCCAGGAGTTGGAGTCAGTGATCCTGACTGGGTCCCTTGCAACTCAGCAAATTGTATGACATTGCTATGATGTGAAGATTTTGTGAGCATTCCCAGTGTACTTCTGAGTATAGTCAAATCAGTTAGTTCAAACAACCCTCAACAGTGTTATTTAGTTCATTCCACTTTTTTGGAATTTTTCCAGGTATCACAATTCTCCCTGCTTGGTAAACTAGTATCTGGATGTCAAGCTATATCCTACAAGGTATCAGAGGATGATATTTTCAGTATATTTTAAATTATACTTTTTTCTTAATATATAGTGTAATGTGTGATGGTTCGATGCATGAAGTGTGAAGTTGCTGATTAACACTGAGACTACTTAAAGCTGACAATATAGACATGACTGTAGCAAATTCAATGATTATACATACATTTTAATTTTTAATTTTTTTAAATTTATTCCTATATTTCTTGTTATGAATAATTATGTACATTGTTATACAATATTATTCACTAATTATCTTATCTAAAGCCTACTGAAATCTAGGAACATGAGTCACTTGACTGGAAATATTTCACATTAAGCCTAAGAATATTTGCACATTTAAAAATTTGCAGATTTCAAAAGGAGGTCTTAACATAAATAYAAAAGGACATCTTTAGTACCTAATTTCTAGGGTAACAATAATTATAGCTGTTGAAACATTTGCACTAAATTTCACTGTCACTACAATAAGATTGCCTGGCTTTAAAATTTAATTCAAATATTATAATCCATATTATTTAAATCTCGGTTTAGTACAAAGAGGTGTAATCCATTTATGGTAATACAATAACTGCTTATTCACACTTTTATGAGTGTATCTAATGAAATGCTTTAAACCATTTTATGCAAATAGGACTTTTATATATTGATCAGATTTACTGCTTTTTGCATTTCCTACAATTGCATGAGCAAACTGCATTTTGTGCAGAATCTCCATAAATGTGCACATACCTGATTAGTAGAGTGAAATTATGAGTACACATATCTGTACTTATTGCCAATTATTTATGTTTTATTGTTTTAATTATAAGGAGCAGGGACTGCAAAACAATATTCCTATGTAGAGCAGAATTAAAACAATTAAARCACTTTTAAATTAGAATCCAAATTAAAAGATATTTATCTGGCATTAATTTTAGGTATCACTTAGGGGAACTGAGATGTATTTTAAATGCAGAGTAAACCAGAAAGTAGAAGTTACATTTCACTGTTAACCGACTGTTACATGACAAGTAAACAAGTTTAATCGTGTTATTCACCTCATTGACTTTAATGATTCAATAATAGATGTAATAGGCACCTCAGGACCAGATGGCTTAGGGAAAAAAAGTCCCCATGAACTACCACTTTTTCATCTCAAGTATCTGATAAATATGTTAACTCCCTGCACTGCGATGACAGCCGGAATTTCTCACCAGCTGGCCAGTTGCTCTGCACAGTGGGTGATATCATCCTCAAATGAATGTTGAATTCTCAGCTCTGTAGTAAGGTCAGGACTTCAGGGTTTTTCTTAAAAAAACACATTTTTTTATTGATTTCACATAAACATTACAATCATTGACAAAAGGGTAAGGGTAAAGGTCTTAGGAAGGGGCAGATCAAGAGCTGAGGTTGGATTCAGCAAGAGCCGTACTTGTAGCAGTGCTCATCACCCCCATGCATTAGCAAAGTGGGTTGAATGTGCAAAGAGAATGTGGGGCTACAGCTACCTCTCATCAAGTTGTTTTACTACCCCAACATTTTGCTCAGTATTTTTCTCCCTCAAGCAGAGCCTGCATATGATCATGCCTGGCAGACATTTCACCCCTGAAAACACTGTTTATTTCTAGCTGTCATCTGTACTGCTGCTRMAAAAAAAAAAAAAAAAAAAGGGCTCAGAAGAATTTCACCCCCTTCTTTCCCAGAAATGTCAACAAAATGGACACGTTGATTATCTACAGCCTGTATCAGCCAACACTGTTCAGTTCTGAAGAACAGTATCCAGCCTACTGTCTGCCACTATTGCTTGATTTTGGCCTTGGTATTTTTAGCACTTCTCTCCTTAGATACCACATCTGGTTTTGCCTCTGTCAGAGCAAAATCCAACCATGGTAGACCCTAACAAACAAAAGGGGTTCTTTCATGTTTGGATATTCACAGGAATTATTTCCTATTTGTTCCTTGGTTTCTGATTTACCTTTGTAAACTAGACCATACTTAGTCCCGTATTAAAAAAAAATTTGTTCTGAGTTTTGGAAGAGAAACTGAAATGTACGTAATGAATAGAGAAAGAAGAAAAATAAGATTCAGATGCATTAACCATCTTGTCAGTTAATGATTCTCAAAGCCCATGGTAAACTAATTGAACTATTCAAAGCCCAATTTTGAAACAAATTGGATTTTCTCAGCAATTTTAATTACACACAAGTTATATTAAAATGCTAGAAAACCCAGAATAAATGGCAGCACACAAATTTATAAAGACAAACAAACATCAAACCCCCTTTTTCTCTATTACTCACAGAATTTGTTACATGCTATTTATCTCACTTAAATGCATGACAAGTTCTTCAACAACAGTCATAATAACAAATAAGTCTCTTACCCTACCATAATGATATGTACTTAAAGCCACATATTCATATTAATTCATTTACTCAACTTCACTTTGGAAGAGGGTACCACTATTCTTCTCTATAAAAAAACCTGGTTTAAATAAACAGAATATGAAAAATACTGACTATAATCTCCTAATCACAGGCTGATAAACATATCTCTTTCCTCAAAATATATAATGAAGTATATGTGTGCCAAAACTCTTATGTCTGGAAAAGMTAGTTTTCTACCAAAAAAAAGCTGAAAGCTAGTGTAGCAAAGCATTAAAGTACAAAGAAATTGATATTTTCAACACAAGAAAAATCAATACAAAGATGCATCAAGTGTAGCAAGTAATGTGTAGAAATAACAACACACAAAAAAAAGGAGATGGGAATAGGAATACTAGTATTTTAAAAACAGCAATAGAAACTAAAATAAATTTTTCAATTATGGCAGAACAAAACCCAAAACTCAAAAAAGTAAATCAAAATAGAAGAAATGTTCTCTGCATCATTCTTCATCAAAGTAACAAAAGCTCTCTTTACTTAGGTACATAAACCAAGGTACAACATAAAAAAATGTGATGGAACTACATAATGAAGAAATACTAGGCCACACTGAGAATTTACTCTTTGGCACTTCACAGCTGCATGCAGGCACAAATGCTAAATTGTCCAGAACWGTTCACTTCTCCAGAGGGGATCAATTTTTTCTGCAACAGATAACATAGAGGACTAAGATTTTCTCAGCACTTGTTATGTTTCGATGACCCTCGCAATCTATATATGTGATTTTTTTCAGTTCAAATTGTCTGGTAGCAGACTAAGTCTGTGCAGACCAGATGGTTACATAAACATCAGAATGAAGATCTTATTGAAGCATTTGGGAATGCAGGTTCTTCTGGCAAAATGTTGAAAAAGTCACAGGATAGCAAATATGCAAATTTCATTCATTTTTTTTTTCCTTAAACCTTCCAGTAAAACTCCATAGGAGGAATAATTTGGAGACTCACTTGAAGATTTTGCTTTGCAGGAGCTGGTTTGTTTACACTAAAGGGGAGATAKAAATGAATTAATACTCACACAGGACTGAGGAACAAATTAGGCACATAGASTATTTGGGAATATAAACAGATACTAAAGGCAATGAATAAAACTATTTTTAGATTGCATATATTTTTCTGTAAGCAAAGGATTAATTCAACTATTAGGAGTGAACGATTTCTAAGAAAAAATTAAAAAATATTATATTAACTTTGAATTTTTTGTCAATTTGTCAGGAAAAGGATTTTGGAATTGGTAAATGGTAAGGATTAATCCAAACAAAATGAGACCACATCAAAACCACTATCTTTTCAGGAATGTAGTGGATATAATTCCCCTGAAGAATAAAAAACCAAAGAGTATAATCTCCTTTGAAGTTTTCTATCTCTCCTGGGATATTTTTTATGCTAGAAAACAGCATGTTCATTTATACTGAGGTGCAAAACTAGTCCATGTTGTACTCTAAATCCCAGTCTTAAAAGCATCTGGATCAGGCATTGGTCAGAAAGGCCTTGCACCTCTCTTTTGAATCCACTTAGTCTTACCTCTCTTCCAAAGTACATCTGGAATTTCATTTACTGGGAAAGCAAGACATGGGTTGCAGAAAGATAGTGGCAGAAAATGTCTCTGTCTTACTTGTCCTCTGATATGGGCTAAAGATATAGCTAAGAAACTTTGATTCTTAAATGCTTTTAAGTAYCTTCTTAAATAACTTTGTCAATCATTTTTGTTCACCAAACTCTTCATTGTGTGGTCAGGGCAACTGTACTGATGCTCAAGGCTTAAGCCTTCCTTCTGACTCAGCTGACTGCWCAGCTCTCAACCCCTTCCATTTTTCTGGGACCTGGTTTTAGGATGAGCTGAATGGTAAACTGATTTGAGATACAACTAGCTTGGTATGTGAGCTTTGATCCAATGATCACAAAATTGCAGCCTTGGGTAAGAGATTGTACACCACATGGTTCAAACCCCTTCTRTTGTGGGTACTTAATTTATTTATTCAAAGTACAACAGCAAGCTTTTTGTTCAGTGCTTATTCACACAGGATTCAAATTTTAACATTATGCATCATGGATAAATTCTTTAAAATAATAAAAAAATAMTGTCACTTTTATTTAATTCTAGTTCCCTTTTTCTTTCTTCCTTTGCAAATGCTTGAAAATTTCACTTTCAGTTTCAAGAACTCTTTGATGTCACAGTTTGAAGACGGTAATTCCATTGAAATGAAAAGCTATATTAATCAATGTGAATGTCTTTTTTCCCCTCCCCAGGGACAGCATCAAAAAGAAATTATTAGGAGCACCCTCAGAATGCTACAGCCAAATAAAGGTTAACTGTGTCTGAATTAATAACTAATGGGATTCTACATATTGTATGACTAGATGAATGTACAYAATACACCTTAAGTGTGGGTGTTTGCCTTCTCCAGCATTTTCTAGTTTTACATTTTCTGTCTCCTGTCTACCCAAACACTCATTATGTAGGCCTTTAATGGTCAGCTGGGTATTGTTGGTAATTAACCTCACAGACAAAGGGTAATTGCTCAATTGTCTTTTGAGAGTCTGATGGGAGAAGTCAGAGGTAGTGGGCAACCAGACAGTGAAAAAGGAAAACTCTCCAGAGTTAAGGAACTAAGTTTGTATTAATGTCTTTTGACTTTCATTTGACAGTATATACATTTTCTCCTTCTAAACACACATGGTCCAAAAGCCAAACTGCTAAATTAGATATTGTAAGTTTACACTAATATGTAATATTTCTGGATATTTATGAGATAACCTTTTTAGTTTAAAAAAAAAAACAACAACATAAAAAAACCACCACAAAAAACTAGTTGATTCCTGTCTTGGTGTTTATATTTAAAGAGGAGTTTGTTTAAACTCTAGTGAAGGCATAGTTACAATTAACAGTGGGAGATTTTAAATTTGGTTTTAGTGATGGAAAAGTGTTCTAAAAATATATAATTCTGGGTGGTCAAATATAGTCACTGTGCCAGTAGAATTTTAACTATTGTTGCAAGAGAAAACTGAAGAAATTTAACAGATGGTACTGAGAAAGCCAAATAATATACTTCTCTTCTAATCTGGTAATATTAAGTTTTCTAGGTGCTAATAGAAAGACCTATCTAATATGAATAGAAAACAGCTGAATCTTTTCTGACTGGAAAGTACACTTGTAAGAATTAAATGTAGCTGAGGACTTTGGTGTCATTAACAAGGGAATTTTGGCCTTCCCAAAGTCTGTGTTAAATCCAGAAGTGTCCTGAAGGTATCTAAAGGGTGATGAGATACTGGAACAGGTTGCCCAGGGAGGTTGTGTTAAAGGGCAGTGTTCAAGGTCAGGTTGGATAAGGCCTTGAGCAACTTCATCCAGTGTGGGGGGATTAGGACTGGATGATTTTTATTCAAACCCTAGACATTCAGGAGTTATATTCCTAATAAAAACAGTGCAGAGATTGAAAATATAGTAGGTTACACATGTTACATGCAAAATTGTCTTCACATCAGTGAGTGAGGCRCTGGGTTTTCATCCTGGTATTTGTAGTGTTAAGGGAAGATGATTGTCATGGGCCATAGAGGCCAACTAGCTATGTTTTATCSTGAAGACAACAGATGAAGCAAACCATCATATTTCCATCCTTTTTTTCCCCAMACCTTTCCCTCTGAGCCAGGCTAAGAGTTTGACAAAATTAATTTGGTACATGGCTGAGAATCCTTAAGCTGACTCTACATGAAGCATGCTAGAGAGAACTCTAGTTTAGTTAATAAGTAATCGAGTAACTTTTCCARATGCACTAGATATCTTTCACTGAAAAGTAATTTTCTAAACTCTACTGATCCTCTGCAAAGATTAATGAAGAGTTTTCATTTCACACTTACCTGTACCATGGTTCTGAGACACCCTTACAGTATAAAGAGTGACATCTTTACAGTATAAAGTATTTAATACTGTGATTATTAAAGCACAAAGTGTCTCAATGAACAAGTGAGATGAAACTACTAATAGGAAAGAAACCCTGCAACCCAAATCTAAAATATTTTGAAAAATGAAATTTAATTTCAATTTTAAAAATTRAAAAAAAGAAATTAGAAATATTGCTGTTGTAAAATGTTCTATGTATTAGAAGCGATGGATACAAATAAGTATGTAGCAAGTACTATTTGTAATTATTTTCACCTTAGTTGTGAGGACCTTACTCATATTGAGAAGTACCTGTCTGCTCAAATTTTCCAATTAATTTCACCAARTKAGATATTTTTCACTGGTGGAGATGYAAACTTTCTTTTCTGGTGCAGTGGGTTGATCCTGGCTGGATGACAGATGTCCCCTAAAGCCACCCTGTCTCTTCACAACTGGACATGGGGGAGAAAATATAATGAAGTGTTCMTGAGTTGACATAAGGACAGAGAGAGATCACTCACCAATCACCATCACAGGCAAAACAGGCTCAGCTTGGTGATGTTAATTGAATCTGTTACTAACAAAATCAGWGCAGAATAATGAGAGGAAAACAAACCTTAAAAACATCTTTCTCCTATGCCTCTMTCCTTCACAGCTCTACCTCCTACCCCACAGCAGTACAGGGAGATGGGGAATGGGGGTTATGGTCAGTTCGTCACACGTTGTTCCTGCCACTGCTCAGCGAGAAGAGTCCTTCTCCTGCTTCAGCATGAGGTTCCTCCCATGGAACAGTTCTCTATGATGCTCTCCATCCCATCGGCAATAGGTCTTCAAAAATTGCTCCAATGTGGGTCCCCTTCCACGGGATGAAGTCCTTCAGGCACAGCCTGCTCCACTGAGGGTCACAAGGAAACCTGCTCCAGATTGGGCTCCTCTCTCCACAGGTCTGCAGATCCCAGGCAGGAGCCTGCTCCAGTGCAGGCTTCTCCTGGGCTCACAGGCTCCTCTCAGGCACCCACCTGCTACAGTGTGGGTTTCTCCATGGGCTGCAGGTGGATCTCTGCACTCCWATTGACCTCCAAGGACTGCAGGAGCACAGAGGTTCCACCACAGACTGGACCACAGGCTCAGCACTGGCACCCAGAGCACCTCCTCACTCCACTTTGTGTCTGCAGAGCTGTTCCTCTCCCATATTCCCTTTGCTTCTCTGAGGAACATTTTATCAATACCATTTTCCCCATATGCTCTGAGAAGGACATTACTATTGCTCCCTATTGGCCCATGTCAGCAGTAGAACCATTCTGGAGATGCCAGGCATTGGCTCTACCAGATATGGAGGAAAATTTGCACAGCGTCTCACAGAAGCCACCCCTGTAGCCCTGACTACAAAAACCTAGCCATGCAAACACAAAACAGCTGGGTCATGTGCAAGCACATTGATGGAAGTTATCAAATATCCTGTTGCAGATTTTGACATTGAGCTGTTGCTTCTAGATAATGAAAACAACAGGGTTTGTACTATTATTTGATGTATTTTTAAMTTCAGAATGACAAAGAAATATATGACCATATTTGAAATATATGACCACAAATGTGTGTGGTCTATATCTTTAGGTATTTAAAGACACATACATTTTGCATGCATATATAAGTATTTCTTAAAATTTTTTGAAAATACAACATAGTTAATAAAAATAGAAAGATGCTACAAAACATTCTGTGATAAAGCTTAATAATTAAGTTATTTAGAATAACATCAAAGTGGTACCACAAATGATATTGCATGACTTAAGATCACTTTTCACCTACAAACTGTACATCATTATTGCTTTCTAGACCACAGACAGCTACTATGCACTACACAGGATTTTATGATGGTTTGCAAATTACTGTATATCTACTTGATACGCTGCAACTTTAATATTTCTGCCTTGTCACTGGTTTAGTGAGCTTTTGCATAAAAACTTGAAAATGCCKCTTTGCTATCATCCTTGAAAATACCAGGAAACACAAAAATCTTTCAGTKGCAGAAAGACTTCATGTCTCAGAATGCACTACAAAGGAAAGGGGTTATTAAATTTTCTCTAATTCATTGGATTCACTTTGTGCAACTTCCAAAGAAGAAATGCCATAAAGAAAACTTAGTGATGGCATATGCTAGGCAGTACTACTGTAAGCCAATGAAGTGTGTGTAAAATATTATTTCTATAAACATTTTTTCCCAAACCCAAAGAACTGTTTTCATGCTTGACTTCCCATTCTACATGAATCTCTGAATTCAAAGTTTTATATAAATCAAATATTGTCTGYATTTATTTTTACTGCACTTCATGGTATAATACATCATATAACTTATTTACAACATTAAATGCTGTAAATTACTATAAAATGAAGCAACCTATCACAGTGTGATGCTGGAATTGTAAATCATTGATATTTCCTGATTCYTAGGCTATTATTGTTTTTCTTGAGCCTATGGTGTCAGAAGTTATTTTTAATTTACATAACTTGCCYTAAATTATTCAGTTATCAAAAAACAGCAGGAATACACATAAGCACACACATACACACACACCCGTGAATATATATATGTGAGCAATAATTTCTGAATTGAATGAAAAGGAGGGGTTGAACTGGTAGAAATAAGTCACAAAACATGTATCAATCTTCATTTAAATTGGTCTAAAAATATATGATACAGCTTAGACTAATGAAGAAGAATTTATGTGCATTTGACAGGTTTTAAATAATGATCTTAATACCGTTATGCTAAGCTCATATAATTTCCTTCTCTGTTATAACATCATTATAATATTTAAGCATTTTCCAGGTGTGTCTGAATTGTCAGACCTTTCCAAGCTTTCTTTTCTGTGCCACTAGATTAAGTTTAGAACTGATTTTCTCCCCTGCTTTTTGTTGTAATTTGTCACTGAAAATAAACAGTTTGACATTGCAAAATCCTTAAAAAAATTGCTTGCAAGTTAAATTGATCTAGACATGTTTCCCTACCTTCAGTGTGGCAACACTGTTTACTTTAAGCCCATTTCTTCTATACACTAGTGTAGGCAGGAGCCGACAGCTCTGCAAACAGGCAGGGGCTCCACACAGAGCTGCTAATCAACTCTGCCKACCAACTGATATTAGTTAGGGAACTAGTGGATTAGGGCAATGTGTTTGCAAAATGTCAGATCTGTTTGTTTTGAAGCAACAAGAGCTACTTCTGAGGGAGATTAAAGATCAGATGAGGTCCTGTGAGGAGAAAGAAATGGATAATTCCGTTAGGATTCTGTGTTCGAAACACAGAGTAAAATATAATAAAATCAACACCAACTCAAAGAATCAAGTCAGGAAAAAAATGAAAAAAAGAAAAAAGAAAAAAAGAAAAACTCTGCTTTAGTCAAGAGACCASGGATATACCAGATTGGAGTACACCAGGAAGGGATTTGGTTCACAAAGTCTCTGTGTTTCTGTGCAGTAGAAAATGGATGTTTTCTTACTTTATAAACAGACTTTGGATTTTATTACTTTAGTGAAAGCAAACAGGGCACATGCACTTCTTACAGGGAATGAATTGTCTCTATTTTAGAATGAAAAGGTGTTTTATATATACAAACCAGAYTAACTGTCTGTTAATTAAAAAGTAGATAAATGGCTAAACTGCCACAATGCCAATATATATTYTACACTCTGTATTGAGATGAAGTCTAGGGTCTAGCTGCTAAGTGTGCATATGTAGGAACTGTGCTGACAGAGGAACTTGGAGCAACAGAAGACAGAGAGAAATCCTGGCACCTGGCTGGTCAGATGCATCAGAGTCACTCCCATCCTATGTGTCCTGATCACACACAGCATCTTAAAGGAGATCCCCTTCTCTCCTGAAGGGAGATTTTTCAGGGTCAAGTGGGAATGTAATGAGGCAGGATTAAGTTTTCAGACCAAAAACAGACCTTCTTTAGACTTGAAGAGGAAATATTTCAGCCCTCTCTCACAGGCTATTTCTGACCACATTTACAGAAGTACTACCTTTGAAATGGCTGTTTGCTCCTCGACTTACAGAGGTAGTCCTAATAGCAAGGCATCTAATTTTTAAAGGCTGATGGATCTTGTCCTTAGAGTCCATCTCCTGACTGCATGATTGTCACTCCCAATACAGGAATTGTACCTGTTCTGCTCCTCAAAGAACATAAAAGAGAGTGTGAAAATTCTCATAAAGTAGACGTTTCATATCCTTCCTGTCTGTCCAGCATGACTGAGATCTCAGCTAAGTTTTTTGTCTGGTTTTGGGCCTCACATTAAAAAAAAAAAAAAATATTTGTACCAGTATGATAGAGTCTGGAAGAGAGTTACCRTGGCCAGAAATCTAGAAATCTACTGTTTGTGAGGAAAGTGAGGAATCCAGCTATTTTCATCTGCAGGACTGAAAACTAAAGGGAGTCAAAATAATAGCCTTCAAATCTATGGTATAGTATGGCAGAAAAGAATAAAAGAACTGTCTCCAAGGGGAGAGGAAAAAAGAAATAGGTTAAATTGCATTGAAGGAGATCTAACTTAGACACTCAGAAAAACTTTCCAGCCTTGAGGCTATTTAAGCAAGGTAACTGATTGATCTAGCAGGATGTGAAATCTCTATCTTTAGATGCTTTTAAGAACAGGTTAGATAAATATCTGTCAGGAAAAGTTTAGATATAGTGACCCTCTCTTCATCAGGGAATTTCCACAGATGAATTCCTAAAGTGTTTGAGAAGTCTTTSAGCCTCATTTTCCATGACTTTAACACATCTCAAAACGTTATGTTTAAAAAATTTATGAACATTAATACAGAAGTAGGCATCATCCAGTCATTTATGTTGCTTTATTCTTTAAATTTGTTTTGATGTTTTCCTCTTTGCTCTGTTTTATGACCAAATTCTTCTATTGCTTAGCAAATACTACCTTTAAGAGGTGCATACAKAGCTGCACATAACTATAAGACAGAGCAAGACCCTGCTATTATTATTTATGAACAATAATACCTAATGTATTACACAGTTGTTTCTCTTTGGCAGAGAGAAAATATTCCATTTAGAACATAAAATTAACATTAGTCCAATAAATAAGATTGCTGAAATTTAAACAATATGCTAGCTTTTAAGAATAAGTTAAATATTTGTCATTTTTTGTAGTTATAATCCTACTCATTCCAGTCTTATTTCTGCAATAAAATCTTGGAATACTTGCCTTAAAAAGGCATTCTAGTTAATTTATATTCTGCTTAAATGTATGGTTATTCTAGCAGGTTGGATTAAGAAGGAATACTTTCCTTTTTTGATTAATGTTAACTCAGAACACATACAAAGCCATTTATCAACWGATGCTTTTTGACACCCGATAAAGTCTGTTCATCCAGATATTTTTTTTAAAGCATACTTGTATAAACATTCTCTAATGCATAAAATACGRCAGTTCTGCACAGCTTTGAGAGTGAAAACGGTGTTTTATTCAGCAGATGAGAAATGGTTTATTTTCCCAAAAGATCATGGCTATGTAATTTATGTTATTTATACAGAACAATGCTGCAGCTCCRTGTTCCAGCACTAAAAAGAAAGACAAAAAAGGTAAAGGACATAGAGGTGTCTTTTTGATGCTCAGTGGTGTTCATGGGACGTAGAGWTATATATTTATACATAAATTTCAAACACAGCTTTGTCAGTAATTTGTTCTCATAAAATTACACAACAAAAAACTTAGTGAATGAAGACAAAAGACAAACTTCATACAGTAGCAGGTCTATTACTCTCTTTACAAGAAATGTTCCATACAGTAAATCCCATAGATTTTTTCTTAAATGTTGCTGTATTAATCACTTAAAATAAATTAGTCAGAGTGATTTCAAAAGGGTGTGTGGGCCTAAAACAGTGCAGAAGGACAGATGTTTATAATCACCAGTGCTTCTTTGCATTAATTTTTTCCAAATGTTTCTTCCAAGCAGGTTCCTARGACTCTGGTTTTAGTTAAGGGAAATTCAAGCTCAAATGATGTTCCAGACTTTACAAAACACTTCAATTAGAGGACTCCATTGACAGAATGTTTGTAAAGTCTTGCAAAAATAGCAGTTCTGTAGAGAAAAAAAGCAGCATTCAACAATGACAATGCCAGTTAGATTGGGGTTGAGAAATGTTTCCTTTCGAAAACAAAAAAATGTTGGGGAGTAACCTGTGCCAGGTACGCATAGAAATATGAATAACAGAGACTGTGTGGTACCGGTGGCTAAGAACTTAATTGTTATAGCTGTCCTAGACTAGCTATTATATTCATCTGAAATTCTACCCTGGTTTTTTTTTTTTTTTATACTTCTACTGATCTGAACTGTGAGAAGTGGAAAAACAAAAAACAACAAAAAAGCAGTGTTTTCTGCAGAAGTAAAAAGAATACAAAACATACAAAGACCTGAAATAAATTGAAATATAATTATTATTTTGTCTGTTTAAATTTAAAATTAATTATAATGCTTTTAAAATTGATTATAGTCCTTGAAAAAGATGTAATCATTATTGATTACWTATAATCTGAATACAAGACCTTGTCATTTTTAAAATTTCTTTCTAGTAGAAAACTCCAAATCCAGACCTATCACTTTAAAATTAGTGAACTGAAATTAACAAAAAAATGTTAAAATGATACAAGTCTTAGCAATTTGTGTTTTACTTTTGTAGAGAATTCATCACCAAAATAAAAGAAACAAACAAACAAAAAAACTAAGGTGAGAACAAGATATTGAGCTAACTTTCATACRAATAGCTGAAAGTTAATTAGTTACTGTTAAATATTTGGTTAGGTAAAATCAATATATCCAAGATTATATTTATTTGTGGCATCACAGTACTAYCCAGTGAAAGAAAAAGTTTAAAAAACCCCTCACAAACCAGATAAACCAGGTGTATTTTGTTGTAAGAAAAGATACATGTTAAGGAATTGTGAATGATCAGTAACTACTGATCCTGTCCTTTTACTTAATGCAGTGGAGTGTAACAAAGTTATTTCAGTGATGAGCATGACAGACACACAGCAGAGCATCCTGTGAGGGATCTCTCTGACAGGAGCCCTGAGCTGGTGCATACCTGGTGCCAAGAGCTAGCCTAGGGCTGACTTCCTTTTATYAGGTGATTTCAGGTCTTAGCATTACCCTCTATCTGCCACACAGCTTCTTGTTCTATAATTTGCAAAATGTGCTTTTGCATCTCAGCCACTCTGTTTTCAAAATCTGAAGCAGTAGTGAAAATCCACTTTGATTTGATCTACAGCTTATGTGGTTACGGGTACCAACACCCACAGCAATTAAATTACTCTGCTAATGTAATAAAGAATATTTACATAAAAGGAATGCTAAGKGACAATTCAGAACATCCTTTCTACTCCACTTCTGTGCTTGACAGTACGTTTTAACTCACTACACATACTATTTTTRTTGGAGACTTACATAAGTAACCTCATAAATGAGTCAAGCTGCAGTGTGAGCAAGAGCTGCTGCAAGGCATGTAATGGTTGGTCCAACACATCGTCAGTCAGCGTGAAACTCTGGTATATGTAATTACTGGATGGAGGAAAATGGGAGAAAGAAGATAATTAAAACATATTGTAGATGTGTTTGTGTGTGTGTGTGTGTGTGTGTGTGTTGCTAAACATATACATTCTATCTTATTTGTCTTGAAAAATGTTCCCTATGTTCTTCTACAAATGAGTGATAGAGAATCTCAGTGATGATATAGACATCTAATAAAAAAATTATCTTTCTTTTGGAAACTCTCATATCATGAAGTGGTAGAAATATTTTAAAGGTTATTTAAAATGTTATTAAAGATGATAGATAGGCAGATAGGTAGATAGATAGATAGATAGATAGATAGATAGATAGATAGATAGATAGATAGATATGTACATACATTATTTACTTGATAATCCCATTGCTATTTCAAATGGATAAATGATTTTTTGCATTGTTCCTTTGAAACTCAGCTCAGGTCATCTCATTTGATTTGAATGAACCTTGAGTGACTGTTACTTTAGTCTTAAACAATGGGCATGGACTGAATGATCAAGTAAAAAATTGAAATGAAAAGTTTTTGAAAACAATCAGATTGAATGTTATTTAAAGTAAAAAAAAAAAGAAAAATCAAATAAAGAAAAAATCCTAGAATTTCCAAAATAGCAAGATATATACACATTAATGTATTCAAATTTTAGGCTTCCCACTGCAGTTAGTGTCACTTTCCTCAGTTATGGTAATTCAAAATTTTTTATAACTATATTCCATGCTTACATGTTTACGTGTTTATTTGGCAATATTTCTACTCATCTTAGATACAGAATTCTCTTTAAAAAACAGATTAAATATTTATTTATTAAAAATCAATAAAAATATTGTAATAACAGATTTTATCAGAGCTGTATTTCTAATATGACCCAGTCAATGGTCCAGTTATTTTGCATTTGTTTTTTCTTATTTTTAAGAAAGTGTCTAGCATACTGTTAGTAAAACTAAACTATATGTTCTATTTATTTAATCACTCTTACACAGCTGAAAATTACTCAATAAATTAAGAAAGGTGTTAGTAACAAACTGAAAGAAACAGGATATAAAGACAAATTATTTTCACAACCTACCCAGATTAAATATTGTAACACCATGCAAGAAAAATGCTCACATTTTATAAGGACACTTTGTTCTCACAACCAGAGCACAGCTCAGAAAATTTAGATCAGGATGACTTAATATGAGAGGAACATAAATGCAGTACATTTCCTCTACAACCACTTGGAATCAATCTAAGGATCCAAAATTTTTGTGATGTYAAAAACTTGAGATCACAACATATAAAAAAATATGAAACTCCTCAAGCAAAATTAAAYATGTTGAAGTAGCATTTATACTTTTWAAATATTTTTCTRCTCTTGCTGAGGTTTTGGYATCTCAGCAACAATGGTTTTAACTATTAYTTCTGATGGGGGGARTTTATTTGTTTTGGGCCTTCTTTTRGTTGTTTTGGGTTTTTATCTTAATGTACTTTGATTCTAAAATACGTTTAYACTGATAACCATTTTAGAATCATCCTAGTAATTAAAACTCCTAGGCAAARTAATTTTAGTGGTCTTCAATTCTGTTTCAGAAGAACTTTGCCTCAATGATTCCATGTACAATAATATCCTCACTTTTCAAACTCTAATAGCCCAAAGAAAGATATAAGTCTGGTGTGAATGTATAGGTGCATAGCCAGAGCCACAATAAAATGCAATTATAGAACACCTCAGCTCCAGTTCCATTTAACTCCAAAAAATTCCTATGAAATTRTTTTCAAGTGTACTTCCAAAACGTGTTGTAAGGTGTCAAAATGCTCTGTTGTGGCACAATTTCCTGTAAAATAATATCATTACAGAACAACATGTGCAGGATTCTGCTAAGTGTCATATTTATCAGACTCAATATATTTATGTGTTAAAAGTTTGGGTGCTGCTAAGGTACTATTTATATTATTAAAAGTTTCTTCTGTTGTTCTTGTTTTCACATTAAAATTATGCTACTACCTGACACTAGCCTGGGGACAAAAAAAGCACATTTGAAAAAAAAAATCCAAAGCAAACTAATCTCTGAAAATATTTGCTGTCTTGCTTATTCAAAATAGCTCAAGAACAAGCCAGAAAGAGGTTTTGGGTTTTTTTCCCAGGTGTACCAACTTATAGCTAAACAATAGTATGTGATTCATACTGAATAAGTCAGGTAATCATATTAAGAAAGCTGCTTACAGATAACCTGAAATTGGTCCAAAATATTCCATAATATCCCATGAAACTGTTTTAGTGAATAATAGATTTCACATCACCCTCCCCCCTCCCTTCCCCCTCCCCCCCATAAGAGTGTAGCTTTACCACAAGAAATGTTAGATGGAAACTCTCTATTTTAAAAGGGGAAATTTCCACCTAAGAAAATGTGGATATTTCTCAAATATTGTAGCTTAGTGTTAAAACAATACAGTAAAGATGAAAAAGCAGTGCTTTTTGCAGTGACTGATTTTATCTYTTGGAATGTAATAGTAATCTGTTTATTTAATCAGGACTCTTATCACAGTACTTGAACCACATGTGTCCTAATTTGATATAAAAATATCAGGGTATTCRTATGATCTTATTCTAAACTAGTTAAATTCAATGTATTCCAAGCATGTAAGATACAACATATGGATTTCTGTTCTCTAACCTTATGAACATTTGCACATGTTCAGGAAAGCCCACTGGATAAAATTTATGTATTGCTAATGATTTTTATTGGCCCCATGGCCCAAAGTGGTGGCAAAATGCCCAGGACTTTGAAAGAATCCTGTTTTACTTCGTAGTCAGAATGCAGAGAGCCATAAAAAAAGAAAGGGCTTGATGGAAGTCCAAATGCTTTTTAAGTGGCAGAACTGAAGCTGCCTGTGCTATGCAGCCTTTTGTTGTCAGCTCTCTAAAGCCTTTTTTTAGGGGATAAGGGAGAACAGTGCATCTCAACATATTAACAATGACATAAGGAGTGATGTTCTTGAACTGAAATTTTCCAACCATTTCTTGGAGGACCTGATGTGGAAAATCCACATAAGCATAAATAGAGAGAGAAGCAAAAAATATTTTTCTTTGTGTGACCATTTGGAAATCTGTATATTGCAGCTCAGTATCTTATGGATGTTGTTAAAATTTTTGGGGGGAGATATGTGTTACCATTGAATTTGAGGAGWTTTGGCTTTCCACACCATAGTCACCTGTGGCTGATCCTGAGGATGTTAATGCAGATGTTTGTTCAAATGTTACTACACCTTCAAGAAACACCTTTGTAGATTTTTTCTGCAGCTACAGCTTGGCAGCAAAGAGAAAGGAGCCAAATAATGATAGGCTGTTTTTTATAAGTTCTGCTGACAGGGGATTGAGTCCAGTAGCTATGCAAAAGAGAACAGGAGACCTTTTCTAGTCTCTAAAACTCCATTAATATGAAACTGTGGTCATCTTTTCCCACTTTTCCTGGATTCTACTCTCAGTACAGATGGAAATTTTTTTCTAGCCTTCTACTGTAGACTTGGGAGAATGGTAGTAAAGTTTCTTGTGAGCAGTAAGTAAATGCCAAGAATAAATCTCAAGAGCTGTGATGATTCAAAATTTGTATAGAAAAAAGATCAGGAAAACTATTCAGATTTAACAAGGTACGATTATAAAAACCAAGATGAACGATAAATTTCACATAAAGATCTTTAAAATTCTTGAAATATCTGGACTGCTACTAGTTGGGGTATTTAAAAGATTATTACGTGCATATATATGCATTATACATACACAGTATTACATGCTGTGAAGGTGATTATGTATAACTGAGACAAATTAGATAACTTGAGGTAAAGACTGAGACCAAAAATCTTATTTATTTGTTAAATAAGTCTTTTGAAGTGGTACATCCTAAAAAGCATTCACAGATTAATTTATATGCAATGCTGAGTTTTRGGGTATTTTAAAGGAAATTCTCAAAATAATGACTAAGCACTCGCTTGTAYACATATGAGCAAAAGTAAACCACAAAACCTGATCAGACTTCAAAATCTGTTTTACATACCCTACATTTTTTGTTAGGAGATTGAGTTCCTGTCTACTGGAATCAATCCCAAGAGTAGAGCACTCTGCATCTTTTGGGGGTTTTTTGTTTGTTTGTGGGTTGTTTTTTTGGTTTGGTTTTTTTGGGTTTTTTTTTTTGGTTTTTTTTGTTCCTTTACATATTTTTAACTTTACAGTTATACAGAATTATCTTCTCTTCTGATATCTGTCTGAAGTGGACCTGAAAGTTGAAAAACTATATGTACCTTCAACTTCCTCTGTGTTTAATAGCCTATAGACCACAGAAACATATCATTCATTCCGACTACACCAGCCACTGACATTTGTAAAGACTGGCCACAAAAACCAGGGTATTGTTACATTCATAAACATTCCACACACCTCCTTGAAATGCTTTGGGAAACCCTTTCTGAGGTGTTAATACCAAAAGCACTCTAAGTTAAAAGGAATATAAGGCAAAGACGTACTTTTATAAATTTAATCAATATAAATATTAATTCTTGAACCTTATTTCTTAAAATTTTCAGTACAGTTGATGGTGGTATCTCTGATGGAAAGAGCTTTGCTTTCAAAAATTTTGTCAGTGACAGAATATTTGCTTGCACTGATTACCTTGACTTATGCTACACTGCATTCATATTATATTTTTGTTAGTTCCCCAAAAGGATCTGCAAGGTTTACAGGCTTATTTATATATACATAAAGTGGGATTCAGCCTCACTGTGTTTGAAAATCTGACAGGCAGATCAAGAGTTATGCCTGATGCAAACAATATTTCTCTTCAAGGGACCATCAGCTTCAAAGTGAGAACTGGTTCCAAGGAACCACCATTGAGAATGCCTTTTAGGAAAAACATAAAAATCTTAATACAAAATCTTCGATATCAGTGTGTCTTTTCCTCAATTCAAGTCTAGACTTCCATGTTTAAGCAGCAAATATGAAGCAAGAACACAAAATATGTTTAATTAGACAATTATACCATTCCTTTTGACAACAAATCTAGAAATCTTCACAATACTCTAAATTTTGTAAGTAATTRGGAAAGATTTGGAGATTGCAAGAAGGTGTAACTATTTCTCCTGAATTCTTCACCATTTACAGTAGGACTCGTATAAAACGAATGGWATCATGTACAGTGACAATTATTCCTTACATAATTATCAGTATTAGTACTGTAATAAAACTGATTCTAAGTATAAGTAAACTATTTGCAAAATCTGCAAGAGAATTTTTTATTTGTGTTACAAGAATACAAGAAAAGGGAAAAATATAATGTGATATCTGAAGTATTTGCATATATCTAAGGAAAAACTGAAACTGGCAATTCAGGATGGGTTTTAGCATCAATTAGTGGGAATGAACAAGAAAAGACTCATTCATACCTCACACTGGATCTACAGTATAGTTTTAAAGACATGGGAAGTTAAYGGGCTTAAAAGTTATTCTTGTTTTTTAGTATTGCAAATGATTAAAAAAATCTTTAATAATGTTTCTGGGTTTTTTATTGCAAATGATGCACTCTGCAATAAATCTGTGAGCACATTCTGCTGAGTCCTTAATACTCTATAATGAGTCAAGAGTAATAGGAACTCATCTGAWCAACTTTAAACACATATTAGGATGAAATGAACAGTAACTGAGAAGTTCTTTGTAATTCTTAATATACAAAATATTATAAAGATTAGTATCTCAATGTTTCCAATAACTAACTACATAATTGGGATTTCAATACTCATAATTCTCAATATTTCTAGRCTAAATTCTTCATTAAAAAACAGAATTAAAGTAATTATCCATCTAAAAAAGCTCACAAATGCAATCTGTGCGTTTTTATGAAATTGAATTAAAAAATAAATTATTTTTATTGCTTAAAGAAAAGTAGTAGAAACTTTTTTTTTWAAATAATTAACTCAATACCATTTCACTCAACAGCTTTGGCAAAAGGAAGGAGTAGAAGAAGGACAACCAACATTATCTCAGAAAATTTATTTCTTTAGAAAGTTTTATTAAAAAGCCATGTTCAGGTGGCTTCCCACCTGTCTAAATATTAATTCTGGCAATTAAGCTGAAAGAAAGATATGAATGATCAAAAGGGTCCTTTAGAGTAAAGACAGGTCTTTAACTGAAGTTATAGTTTATTTTATAAGCTTCAACTACAATTGCCATTTTAAAAATAATAAGAATTACAAGAATTCATTTATTAGTAGTCTTTATAAAGATTCTGTTTTAATGTGAGCTTAAAACAAAACTCACACCAAGTAACAAGGGGAGCCTCATTTTGCTCTTCAAATATGCTCCAAGTGTTCTTAGAGCCCCGATTCAGGAAATTACTTCCATTTTTAGCATAGGTCTTCTATTGTTGGTTACAATTATGGCTATTTTTACTCCTATCTGCTTTTATTTAATGTCCATTCTGACATAATTACTTCATATGTTTTTAGACAATTTTACTGCATGYTCTCTCTGATCTTTTCCAAATTATATTTTAAAAGCCCTCTCTTATTTTTTTGCTCCTGTTTCTTTCAAAGAAAAAATGGTCTTTGATGAACTAAATCTCCGGCCAAGTCACCTGTGAAAATGTTTACTTTTCTCCCACCACTAGCCCTTTTTTTATAACCAGGTCTTTTATCTAACTGTGATGCAATTTCTGGCAGCTTAGCAACAAGATCTTCTCTGCACTCTCATTCACAGCACAAATGGTCATAGATAGATCCAGTGAAGAAACCAGGTACAGCATTTAATCTTGTGCAAAAGTGTGTTCTTGAGAATGGGAAAAGATTACTCCACTTTTCTTATTAGAGTAAGAACTGTAAAGCAGCCATGAACTATGTACAACTTAAGAAAATTTCCCACTCTGCTTCAGGATATCAAGTGTTTAAAGACAAATCTCTGTATTTCAATATTTGGAGGTATACAATCCATCCTCATCTTGTATTGCATTTTTAGCAATTTTTCTAATTAAGTACTTTTTTTTTTATTTGTATTTTTTCTGAAAGATGTTAGATTCCTGCATCTTCTGCTATTTAAAGGGGGAAAAACAATAACCATCCAGTTGTTGCTAATTAGAATCGTCACACCTAATTATTGTTTCTAGGTGGCCAATTGCTGACACAGCCATGGCTTTGGAAGTGTTGGCACAACAGCTCTGGAATTCATGTCAGCTGCTATTAGCTGAACTCTTCTCTTGCATGACTGAAGCAGATGGCGACTTCCTTGAGCTGAAGAAAGACAGGATAAAAAATTCCTCGTACATTTTCTTACGCATTCAAAATTCTTGAGTAGATTCTCAAGAATCTACTAGGCAATCTGTGAAATCTAGGAAAACTGTAAAACAAGCTGTGTTCAACTGACAGCCTAGAGGGACTTGGCACATAAGATAGAGACTATTTTGAATCCAGATGCCTGCTAAATGTGGAATATTAGTGTACTCTGTATTTGTGATAAACATCAGTGGAAGCATTAGCTGGAAACTTATTATACATGTTGGATAACCCTACAAGTCATCTTTAACCTGCTGATATTCACATTTTTAACAATATCATCTGAAATGTATATTGGTTACTGCTGACTAATTTCGACTATATTTGCTTACAGGAATATKTTATACATCTATTAAGCAGAAAGCCCTGATAAATCTGATGCTTCTGTCATTATGCTCTGTCTAACAATCTGCAGCAGAACTTTATATATTGTAGATAATTTTTGCTGAAATTATGTCAGTCAAATTCTGATCAGACATAGAAGTAACAATTTGCTAGTGCTTCTTAACATTATTTGCTTGGCATACATACAGAATCAGACTTGGACTATAAAACAAGCAGCTATCAAATACAAGTAAACTAAATCACCCTAGGGTATTTCAATTCTCAAGCTTAAAAAACAAAAATAGCCAGATACTCCTTTCACTTTAATGAAAATCTTACTGAGATCAACGATTTGACAAGCTTTTCTTTGAAAGGTCACCTGTTCAAGCTGCTTTCCACATTTTCTAATAGCTYTACTACTGATGCAACACAAGCAGGGAATTGACCAACCATGGTGACATAAAAGGAACTTCTGCTCACAAAAAAAATCACATATTGATGTAATATAATTTTAAAGAAAGATGGTTTTAATAAAGATTTCTCTTTATACAGGAGGCATTTTTTAGATTTATATTCTGTAGACTATGATGACAACTCAATAATGACTGTGCCAGACCCCTATATTAATAAGATTGAATATGGCAAAATTTCCAGAAATGTGTTTTTTGAAATATTATGAGTCAAACACTGTTCCTCTGAAGCTGAATCTCATCAACAGTTTTTTATGAGTTTGAATTCAAAGAATTATACATAGAATGAAAAAAAAAAAAAGTAGGAAAGAAAGAATGAAAATAAGAATGCAAGAAAATTATTTAACAAGTTCCTACATACAGCAGATATATGGTTATTGTGCCTTACTACTACTACAGAAGCTGATTACTTCTTTTTTGGAAGTTTTTGGTTTTGGAGTTAAGAATCGRATGAAATTAATATTGACTACATATGTATTAATTTGTAAAAGCCAGAAGTTCTGCCTTGAAATAGCAGCTAAAGCATCGGTAGTTAGCTGACTGCACTACAGTGAAAGGGCATAGGATTCCAAATATGAAGAGTTTAGCAATTCAACAATAACTCTAGAAATTAAACTTTTGTTTCTTCCCAAAATCAATGTTTGACTCTCCTAAAGTGTCATATATATTTTTTTTTTTGTTATAGAAGAAAATAAATGTACATTAAAATTATTAAATTTGTGCCCTAAATCCAGGTTTTACATGGGCACTCATTTTATGGGGTACTTTCAGATTACAATTTTATAAGCCAATGTAGCTTTAATAGTAAACTCAATCTTTTGSCTTTTATYTTTTGTGTATTTTTTTTCCTCAGTTTACGTCTGAGTACTTTKTATCTCATAACTGCTTAAGGCAAATCACTCAACGTGTATGTGGCTCTTTATTTTTTTCTTTTAAGTATGCAAAATTTCAGATTAAACCCATCATTCCTGTAAGTCTTTAATGAGCTATTCAAAGATGATCTTTAATCTTTCTTATATGAAACAACTATGCATATATATTTAMGTAGATGTATATGTGCTTTGTGTYRGTGATTTTTCTATCYAAACCCTTCTGCATCTACACACAAATCAAAGCAAAAATGTRGAATGCATTTATATTTTGGAACAACAGCAACAAAATTTTTTGATGAGTATAATCTAAAAATACATACAATAAATAAGTCTGGTGCATGAATTTGCAAAGACAAAATTAGTCTGATTTAAGAGAAAATGACGAAAGATTCTGTCTGTGCAAGGTGAGCTAGTGCAAGACCAAAGTCTTAGATCTTTCTTTAAAAGAAATARCTTCAAATTTTTAAAGCTATTTTCAAATTATATTATTTATTTTAAACTAGAGCATTAGCACATCTGAACAGCTGCAGTGAATCATCTACCTGTTTAAGACTTTCCAGCCTCTTGAAAGTATTCTGTGACTGTGCACCTACCTGAATTTAGTATTATGTGCAGCACCAGYAGTATCCAGGTGTAGGCACTGGAAGAAGGGGTAGGTGGCTGTCTGCTTTCTGCAGCTGCTATAATCCTGAGCCTGAATGGAGTGAGACAGTCAGRAGTTGAACTGTGGAAAATAGCTGAAATTAAGACTTAAGCCTTATTTTCCATACCKGTGTTTCTGAATAAGTCTCATCAGATTTAGGGGAAGGGATTACTACTAAATATCACAGAATTACTACTAGATATCACAGAATTTTGCATAACCCAACAAAATYTTGGTCAGTTGTGACTCAGAACCAGAATCCATTTTTTCTAGACTCATCATCTAATAGGAAGGCTACAATGTTGTCTTTATACCTTGTAGTAGGGACTTCTTCTTATTTAAGTAAGGATATATCTTACTGTGTTTGGGGACACTAAAGAAGCTGCAATAATCTATATAGTTTGGAGCAATTGTCAAGTTTACATCTGACAATGTAGAATGCTGACAATACAGCATTCTACACTTGAAGTGAGTCTCTGGCAAGATTTTGGGGAAATGAGGCAGRCAATGAGTGTTCTTACCACAGAAGWCTTCCCACTGTTTCTTTTCCTTAACCACAGGAAAAGTACACACAGCCTGGGCATRCAGCGTGTCTAAACACTTTGAAAGAAATTATTTCACAGCAAAAATTTTAAAAATACAAAGGAAGCTTCATTAATTGTTTTGCCTTTTATGCATCTTCTTTGGCTGTCATTGAAAAAAGCAATGTAAAATATGTTTCATTCATATTTCAGCTGCAGACAGGAAAGAAAATAATTGAAAACAAAATAATGATGATTCACTACATCTCCCCTGATGCATCTCACACCTGCTAACCAAGGTCAGCAATAAATTACAATAACTTAGTACATCAAACAGTTGGCAAGCAAACAGTTTTGAAAGCCCTTTCCWGGTTTAAGTTTATAGCTTATCTGAGGCTGATATTACCATGCAGTTCAGTGACATTAACATAATATTTCTCTGATAGATGGTTGTGTATCTGTAGATAAAGACAACACCATATATACATATATGTATATAYACATCTGTAAAGAAACACATGTGTAAATATGTGTGAAACCAATATTTTCTACTTCAGTGACTAACAGAATGTAAATTTAAAAGCTGAAGTGCTACTTGAGTCTAAGATGCTGAAGAAGAGAGATTAAGAAGAACCTGCTCAAAAACGTGAGGAAAAAAAAAGTTAATGCTTTTTTCATATATAACATTTTAACAGCAAAARYTCTCAGTAAAACAACAATAAYAACAACAAAAAGGATTTAATRGTAACATTTAAAAAAAATAAGGGAAAAATAAGAATAATGTTAACGATTTCTGCAATGATTGTAGCCTGTTTCTTTTCTGTACCCTCTTGTAATGAGATAAAATAACCACAAAGAACAAAGCCAAAAAGGAGTCAATCCCTGTAAGAAAATAAGGGAGAAACTKGGCATTACATTTCAAACATTTCAATAGATTGATTTTTATAATTTTTATAGTTTATTTGATCAAAATTCCATTTTTCTTGGTAAATGTATACTGTCTGTGAGTATTACTCTTCTCTTTATTGAGAGATATGGATCAATAATCAGAATTACACTGAAAGAATATCAGTATTGCCTGCCCTCATTATTGTGACAGTTTCCAAGCCCAGTGTTATAATTTAGCAGGATTTCTTTCAGCTTTGTTCAGGAGGCAATTTCAATTCTGTGTAATTGCAATGGCTCAATGTACAAATGGAGATCAGTCACAACTGGTGCCACTTGGTAGTCCCTGTTGGGACTAGTTCTGTTCAATATTTTTATTAGTCACATAGACAGAGGGTCTGAATGCACCCTCAGCAAGTTTACACATGACACCAAGGTGAGTGATGCAGCTGATAACCTAGACTGAAGACAGGACATCCAGAGGGACTTTCACAGGCTTGAAGAAGACAATATAAACCTCAAGCTCAGCAAAGTCCTACTCCTAGGTTGGGGCAATCTTCAATATCARTACGGAGTGGTGAATACACTGAGAGCAGACCTGGAGAGACTTGGGGATATCAGTAGATGAAAACTAAAATATGAGCCAGCAGTGCCCACTTACATCCCAGATATCAAATCATACTTTAAGATGCAAAAAAGAAAACATGAACAGCAGGTCAAGCAAGGTGATTTTTCTCCTGCATTACTCTCATGACACCCCATCTGGAGGGTGTTCCAACTGCCTTCAGCTCTGGGATCCCCAGCA
>CADDXX010000034.1:3397633-3412595 GCA_902810485.1 Alauda arvensis
AAGAGAAGAGAAGAGAAGAGAAGAGAAGAGAAGAGGACTTTTACTGGACCCTGGAGGGAAAAGGTGCACTGTTTTTAAACTGAGGGTAGATTTAGATTGGACATAAAGAGGAATTTTTTTTTTTTTATTATGTGAGTGATGAGGCACTGGAGCAGGTTGCTGAGGGACTCCTAACTGGCAGAGTTGTTGTGGCTACATAGTCACTGCAAGTGTTCAAGATTTGTCTTTGAACAATCTGCTCTAGTGAAAGATGACACTGCACATGGCTGAGAGGTTGGATTCAGGGAGCTTTGAAGAGGCTTTCTAAAACAAACAATGCTATAGCTATATGATTCTGAGATGCTTTGCATTGGTGTCTATACAAAAGGATCCCTGGTTTTATTAATATGGAAAATTTTAAGATTATAAAATAAGTATCAAAATAGCTTTTTTATTATGTAATATCTTACAGAAAGTCTATGCAATACTATTAGTTTTAGTATCTTTTAATTGATGTAAATATTTTATTTCCGTTGTTTATGTCTACTAATTTTACTTCTAGTTTATAATCTTTTGTCTCAGTTTTTATATATACTTCCATCTATTTTTCTGTGTTGTGTCTTACACTTACAWCTCTGTTACTATAATACCCGATATCTTTACCTGAACAAGGTAACTCTGCTGTCATTTTGCCTTGAAGAAGATTATAATAACATAAATCTTATCTTTGAAAGCTTACAAATGACCTCAAAGCTCTTGAAGAAATCTTTTATACATTCAGAAAGCTCACTTCAGTACCCCAGAGTGCTTGTACAAGTTTTTTGAAGGAATTTAATTGAGAYATATTAGAAAAGAAAAGGAAAAAAACCTTTCTAGTCAAAGAAATCTTGAAGCCCTCCTCTGTGTGCAAATGGTTTTATTCAGTGATCTGAGTACTAAAAATTTAAATTGTGCCAGTAGCAAAATTGAATCTATAAAATTGGTGTCCGTCTGTCCTCTCTTCTCTAGCCTAAAAACACTGACACTTTCGCTGTTGAAAATACTGGGCTTGATTTATACAGTCTAATGGTAGACTGTAYAGGGTAGGGATTCTTCTCTGTCTCCTTATAATTCTCTGCAAACCATCATTCCACTTCTCACCCTCACCTAAAGAACACAGAAATACTTCATGTGAAAATCCTCTAAAGCGTGCATAGCTGTCAGCTGACCCTATGGGTACAGAACAAAAAGCTGAGAATTTGTAGAGCCTTTTAAGTGTGGTAACTTCACTGCTCTCCCAGGTGAATTTTGCAAACAGTGTAGAGAGTGAGAGGCTGACAGCRTTGTAGCACAGCTGAAATCTCTGGCAAATACATTTGCTGAACTTTCAGTTTTCAACTAAATGCTTTGTCATCTCATAATAAGGACAAAGTTAGTCTAAATTTAAAACTTCTCTCTTCAGGAGGTCCTTAAAAATTCTGCTGTGTGTTCACTGTGGAATTTTACTTAAAATATTGTTACTGKGCACAGAAGACTGAAGAATCCAAAGCTKATCTTCTTTATTRTATATTTCARTGTTAGAGGGGACCACCACAGACAAATGTTTAAAGTGGTATGTGTATGCTCAAAGGCTCATCAGAGTTACTGACACACAGCATAAATTAATTCAGTTTAATGAATTTAAGATATGCACAGTCACAAACTGAGAGATCTGTGGCATCACTCAGCATTCCTTTCACCACTCTATGGCAGATATATAAGCAAATGTGACAGRWGAACTAGAATTAAACACTAATTTGTATCACCTACACAGTGCATTTTACTTTCTTCAGAAAATATGTAGGTGTTTTAATCATAGTTTTTATTTCAAATAGCTGGTAGATATTTGTCCCAGTAATCTATGAATTATCTTATGCTGTTTAGTTCTAATGGATTTTTAATTGTTTTTTTAGGTTTTTTATAGATAAAGTTTTCCTCAGGAGCAAAGTTGCTATAAAGAAAAACATATTGATAATGATTTAAGTGATACTAGAAGTAATTTTTGTAATAAAATGTTTCCCGTGTTTACTTTTTTTTCTCAAAAAATGGGATTTATAATTAATTGTGTAACTTTTAAAAATGAGTGAATTTTGTAAAATCCAAAGAGCATTTATATCAGTCTTCTGTTCATATTTCCTGTTTAGCTATTTGCACAATGTGAAATAATGGGATTTTTTTACAGCATTTGTTTCTGAGGTGACTAATATACTAGTGCTGTAGCATGTGGTTTGCTAGACATGGGAACAAGCTAAAATATCTCAAAACTACAGAAACCCATTTTTCCTGTAATTCATTGAACATTCATTWCCCCTGTCAAACAATGAGCCTGTGAAAACTCTTTTCCTACATYGTATCCCAAAGTATTCCTGGTTTAKTTAATGCATTATGAGATTGATTTACAATCTATTAAAACTGGTCCCTCTGCATGTAGTTGYGTATCATCACACCTAATCTTGTTTATATTGCTTCTGTCAACAAAGCAGTTCTTACAAAGTTCTRGTCCTGTTGATGCCCCTGGATTATGAAATTATGTATATCAGCAGGAGTAATTTCAGATGTTAAATGTGTACAATTCCCATTTTTACATGCTACAAATGTGTCATTATAATGTGATTTATTTTAAGGTTSATTTTTTCTGGATATCTAGAAAATCAGCTAAATATGGTGTTCAATAAATAGTTAATATTTAGCAAAACAACAACRGCAAACAACCACCTGTCTGGAAAGGAGCTCTACCATGTCAGGTTATGTTACATTATTTTCTCCAAAGTTCTAATGCCAGTTCTAARAGACCTATGGTTCACTTTCTAAAAAYTGAAGGAATATATAAGCTCTGTTTCACTGTGGCTTAGTTAAAATACTTAGCCCTGAGGTGAAAAATCCTTAGGATTAGTYATATATGAGGCTGTCTTGCGCTGAAATGATTTGATAAACAAAATCATTGTGGCAATACTATCTTTTGGCAAGTCACCAAAGCATCCACCATAACATACAAAGTTATGGTAGMATGGTCCAGCTGTGCTCTACATATAAGAGGCACTGAATTGCTAATGTATTACATTTTGTATACATATCATAGAATATCCTGAATTGGAAAGGACCCACAAGGCCCATCAAAGCTCAACTCCTGTCCCTGCACAGGGTAACCCCAAGAGTCACACCATGTGGCTGGGAGCACTGTCCAAAATCTTCTAGAACTCTGTCAGGCTGGTGCAGTGATCACTTCTCTTGGGAGCCTGTTCTAGTACTCAAATAACCTTGGGGYGGAGAATCTTTTCCTGATATCCAGCCTAAACCTTCCCCAACACAACTTCAGACCATTCCCTCAGTCCTGTCACTGGTCACCAGGGAGAAGAAATCAGTGTCTGCTTGTCCTCTTCCTCTCATGAGGAAATTGCAGTGAGGCTTCCCCTCAGTCTCCTCCAGGCTGAACAGTCCAAGTGACATCAGCCACTCCTTATATGGCTTTCCCTCAAGGCCCTTCATTCACTATTATAATTATCCTCCTTCCAAAGCTCTTTAATAATTTAATATCTTTGTTATATTGTGGTGCCTAAAACTTCTAAATGTACTCACGACATTGTTGAGTGTGGCAACAGAGAGAAAAAATGGCATGGATTGTTTGCAGWACAGAGGTGTGAAGGTTTAATTGTTAGCAGATAGGGAATGTTTGAGGTCCATAGGTGGTAGTTACTCTCAAAGWGCAAAATATTATAGGTAGGGGACTCTTACTCAATTTGATTACATGTGTATTCACCAGCCTCATGATTTGATAATCAAATACTTCTTGAACTGGAAAGATTTATAGCGCATATATTAATATAATACAACCTACTGAGCTTGTAAGTTGTATCCAAACACTCATGCATTATTCAGAGTTTTTAAGAAAATTGCTAGGCAACACAAATGCTAAGTGTAAACTCTAAAAAATCATGGATAGCAATGTAAACAATAAATACTACTGTCTAGATATTCAGGAACAATAAAAATAGGAGGTTTTGCTAGTGTTTTCATCTCAGTAAGGCTACTTGCTCTCATAAGAACAGGCTTAGTCTGATAGCTTAATGAAAACACAGTCGAGGACCCCAGAAAGAGCTGTTGGCACTTCTGCACTGTGAACTCACAAATGCTAATCTGCATTAAAGAAAAAAGAAGTTAATTTCCTTGACCTGAGCCCGGATTCCTCTTACCAGGCTTCAAATGCCTGGAAGTTAGGAGCTAATCATATGTGGAAAGAATGAGTCTAGTCTGTAGAAATGAAATTCYCCCTATTGAAGGAAATGTTTACAAATGGGTGTGTCACCGCATACTCTTCATAGGAATTACCAGTAGAATGGATTCCTGTCCTTTTTGCAGTACMCATTTTAGTTCTGAAATACTTAATTGATTTAACATTGCAGGTTGTTAATTACCCATTTCACCCATCAGTTTAAAAAGTCACCCTGATAAAGAGAGCAACTGAACWTTTAGAGAGCTTTTTTTGCACCACATATCATATTTTACAACAAGATTTACATCATATGAAATCCTGTTCAGAGCTTCTCCAGCTCTGTTGAAAGAAGCATGTTTGAAAAAAAACTTCTTTTACACTTCTTCATACAAAGAACAATTACTTGTAGGGTAGTTTTTTTTATTTTAATGAATTTGTCATTCGCTGTTGAAAGAAATGCCTCAAATATTTTTTTAATATTACAGTATGAATGCTGTGCTTATTTCTGTGTGCCAAAATAAATAATAAAGGAAATGCCAAAATTAGACTAACTTTTCAACCTCATGCAACAGAGAAACCTTGAAATATTTACCATCTTATAGATTTTTAATAGTCTGCATAACAAAAGCAACAACAAATTAATTAATGCAATAGAGAGTAATMTGAAATATTAATTAATGTGAGCAGAAATTAGTAAATATATATATATATATATCATATTTTATCTTGAAATAACTTTATTCAGGAATCCATTTCTCTCATGTGCATTTCCTCACAAAAGGAGTATAGAGATGTGATAGCCATAAACAAGCAAATGGTGAGATATGACAGAATACCCAGTAGAGCAAACTTCTAAAGCATCATTCAATGTGGGTTTTTCTTATAAAAARGAAGAAAACACATCCAAATGGTGTTCTCAGAGTCACTGAACATACTCCTTTAAATTTTAYTTTTATTTTTGCTCCTACAATGTTTCTTGATGTTCTAAAATGCAGTTCATATCTTCACTGGAAACTTTTCAAAAGGAAGAGTTTAAGGGCTGGATTTCTACTTGTTTCTGTTATGAGTGTGTACACACCTTTGACTGCTGGGGAGGGCTGAAGGGAATGGTATTAAGATGGGAAATAAAAAAACACATTTCCTCACTACTCATACTTAAAGGACAAATGATCATTTTCACTCTTAGCAATAAATTTAATGTTCTCTAGAGGCAGCAGGGAATTCCAGAAAAGCATAGCTGTTGAGCTCTGAAGTATCTCAGAATTTTTTCTCATAGCTGTCAGGAAAGACCTACAATTCATGTTGCATTAATTTTACATGACCCAAAAGCAGTCCAACAGTGTAAATRGAACCTTTACTGACAATAATTTATCAAAAGGTTCAAAAGAATGTTTATGTCTAAGGTTATCTATATGTATAAAGSCTGAGATTGGTGTTCCAGCTATCCATACCAAAGACCAGATCTCATTTGCACTGATTTCTGTTAGTCCAGGATATGTTTATATTGGAAAACAAAAAGTGGAAACTGCACAGTGGTATCATGTCAGAATTAAGCTGGATGTACAATGATAAGTGAGAGCTGAAAAGTGGACAGGAGTCCCCTGCTTCATAGCACAAGTGCACTGAAGATGCACTTGTAGGCTATTATTACTTTCTGCTTACCATTACTCATGACTTTCTCCTTACAATTGTGTATGTTGGACTTCTAAATCTCCCACCAAATCATAGAATTATAGCACCACAGAATCATTGAATCATAGAATGTTAAGGGGTTGGAATGGACCTTAAATATTACCMAGTCCCAACCCCKCTRCATGGACAGGGACATCTCCCACTAGTTCAAGGCCTTACCCAGCCTGCCTTTGAACACWGCCAGGGTTGAGGAATTCACAACCTCCCTTGGCAACTTATTCCAGTGTCCCACCACCCTCACAGCTAAAAATTTCCCCTCTTTCCTAAATCCTTTAGGATTCTTAAGTSTTTTTAAGAAGGGTAGAAAAGCAGAGGGAGACAAAATGGGAAAACTGCTTGAATTTATTCTACAAAGTATAATTCAAGCTTCTCTTTTAGGGTATATACYACACCTCAACAGAGGAGAAAACAGCATTCTCACTAATCTGGAAATTGGAAGGGCYCATAGATGGAATGCAGCACATCATWTATCCCAAATCACATGTCATGCAAATGTTAAGGAACTTTCTACACCTTAAAGTATAAATATTTTTGGAGATTTTTTTAAACTCTTACTACTTAATTACTGTTTGGAGTTTCAAGTATAAACCCATTTTTTTAAAATATTCACATTTTCAGCTATTCATTAAAATATTTTATCAGGGAGCAGAAAAACCTACGTCATAAAGATCTTATGAAACACATTGTGTTTCAAGATCTACCTGCAATGTTTTTAATACACTGGATATTCAGACATGACTGCTTTCCCYACAGGATACAAAGGTCTCATAATTTTTGATTTTTCTTCTGGCATTGAGRAAGGGTAGTTGAGAAATACAACATTAGTTAAGAATTGAAGTCTCAGTCCTGTTGGAAGAAAATTAATTWTAACAATGACCAACTCAGTTTAGAGTTGCTGAAATTTAGAAATGGAAGGAAAAACATTTTCCAGCATTGTCTCAAATCTTTTTACTGATTCTTATTACATAACTAGCTGGTTTTGACACTGCAGAAATTCTCATTGCTAACAGTGAGCCTTGAGAAAACTCCTGGAAGTTACTCTGGAGCAGAAAGAYTTGGTCTGAGCTAGGACACTGTTAACTAAAGGCTCAATCCTCTTCATTTTCTACTTCTGTAAATCAAAAGTGACTGCACTCAGTTCCATGGATTTCCATTAACACAGGTTAATTTAAATCCTATAACATCATCAAAAGAATAAGGCATTTTTTCATTTTCCCATGTGAAGCAGCATTAAAAAGGAGGAGGGGGGAAAAAGACAATCTAAACTGTTTAATTGAAAGGGTAAGATTTCCTAGCAGCAGGTTCATTTTATTATGAAGAAAAGAGCCAATCATAAAACAAAACTTGAAGTTCTGAACCTGGCTGCCTTATATAAACTACTCATTCAGGACACACATTTAGTATTTAATCTAGCAGGCATTGTTAGGAGCAAGAGCTGTTCTCTACCTGTTTTTGAAAACTGCTGAGTGCCCTCTTTTCCTACACTGAAGCTGCAAATTGCCTTGGTGTGTGCTGTTTTARCATTCCCTTTACAAGAAGAGTTTAAAGTAGGTCACAGTGGCAAATATTTAAACACTTAAATGGAGTTTCTGAATTYCTTTAGGGATCCCAAAATCTTAGAATACGTAAACAACAATAAACATCATCTAATCCCCTCCTCTCTGAATTGGTGAMCTCAGTCCTCTACATGACAAAGGTTTATCAGAGCATAGAGATTTAACATCCTATTATCATCCCTTTTTTTTTTTAGCTCACTGACTCATATTTTTACTTCCATTCTGTAAAAGGAGGGCTACTGTTTCAGAAGAATTGCATGTTGCTTTTTTTATCCATTCACAGGAATGCCAAATAACTCTGACTGTCAGAATGCTAGTGTCTATATGTCATAGTCAGTCCCTTTCAATCCCTTTCATAATACAACAGGCAGATTGGGAGGCTGGGGTTTGCACTTAATGGGTTCTTTCTGCTGCTCCTTGCTCCATATTTATTTTTCTCCACTGCTTCTTGCTCCTTAAAAATACTCCCTTACTCTGGTATGGTTCCCCTACTGGTGCCCTCCTAGTGGTGTCCATATCCCAGCAAGGGTCCTGTACTGGTTGTGGTCTTTTAATGGTGTCCCTGCCTTGGTGTCCATTACCCATGGACATTTGCCTTGGAGGTGTCTCCTCCATCATTGAGAATCTCTTTCCAAGGTGGTGGCTCCAGCTGTGCCCCAGTGCCTCAYACCCACTGCTCTTTCTAAGTATGTCTGAGTAGAGGCACCATAAACTCCTCTGCCTRGTGGAATTTCTGATGCTCAATGATCTTTCTTGGCCTGTTTCACAGCCTTATGGAACCGTCTGGGCCTGGCACAGGGCAGYTCACTGCCTCATTCCACACAGCTCACTCTGCTACCAAAAGTCTGCAATTTGTGCCCARTGTAAGACAAAACATAATTTCAGCGATGTACTACATACTCAGCCCTGGAATGGAATATGATACCTTCCCACACAGGCTTGGAGAACTAGTGAAGGAATATGAACGGTGACAAAATGTTTTGAATTTGGTCTCTTGAGACTTTGAGGTTGTGAACAAGACAGGCCATTCATGAAATAAACAGATTGCATTTGTTTGCAGTTTGCAGAACCCGACGGACTTAGAAAAGTGGGTTATGTCTACTAAACAAAGTCACTTTTCACCTTTCTTTACAGATTCAAGTAATCTCTTTGAAAATCAACAACACCTCTAGCCTATACTCGCACCTCAGAAAGGGATTTGTGCCTATTCAAGCTTCTGAAACTGCAGTCATAAATGCTTTTGCACTCAGATGACACTCTTTTTCAGTGATAAATTCCTGCCAAATTAAATATTTCTGTGYTTTATAGTGAGATGTGTGTTCAGAGTCAATTCCTAATCTGATCATTTCCAGGTTCTCAGTTCAATATGATTTATCTGCCAGAAGGAAGCGTTATGGCTGTTATCAGCCACCACTAATGAACGCATGAAAATGACACAGTATGTACTTCTACTGGCCAGTCATGCAGTCTAAATAGAACCATAAAAACCRCTGCTGCAGCTCTGGTACTCCTTGTGACGTGTTGAAATGAAAAGTCGCTAACAGATACGAGTGTGCAGATTTAGTATAAAAGAATGTCTGTAAGCCAGCTGGCCTAATGTTTGTGCACTGTAAGGAGGTCAAAGGCCTTGTATGGTCTTAATAAATAGAATCAACTGACTTCATATGTATTTTGGCACTAATATGTGGCCTATGGCATCATTTCCTGAGGTTTAGTACAATATTAATAAAAAAAGGCTATTCCAGATTAGGTCCAAATCAGTGCTATGGTRGGGAACAGTTTTTCTCTTTGCTCAATCAGAAATAAATAAATAAATTGAATAAGGCACAGCTGCTTGTGGCATTACTTTAAAATAGCCACACAAATACAAATCCCCAAGTTAAGTTGAAGTTTGCTTCATTTTATTTATTTCTCATTAGTTTGCTTTAAATCACTGACTTCTCTGGGAATGAAAAAAAAGGGAAAAAAAAAAAAAAGAAACAAGTCCTACCCAGGCCAGAGAGATGAAGAAAGCACATGCCAACAATAAATCCAGGTTTAGCCTTTGGCTCTGAAGCACCCTGAATTCATTACATTTGTTTGTGCAGCCACTGTTAATCTGTTGTGACAACAAATTAAAGCCTGATTTAAATTAAAGCAAATCACAAAATAATTAGAAGCTTCTTGTCTCTCATACTGCTTCTCAGCTCTTCATCCATTACTGGTCCAGGTTAGAGATTCACCACCTGCTATCTAATCTTTCAGAAGMTTCATCTGTTAGACTTTCCTTTTTCTTTCAACAAGATACCCCATTTTTTCATGGAATCCTGTGGGGTACTCACACATTAGGCACTATTTGACCTGCTTCCCTTCAAAGACACTCGCTTTAGATCTCAGAGGATAATAAACCTCTTGATTTCTTTTGGAGTCCTAAGTGCTTATCCAACACTCTCATTAGCCATTTTTCTGAAACTTTTTGTGCAAGTTGCTCAGAAAGACATAATTTCAAAGTTTTTCCCAACATAATGCACTCTGTTTCAGTAATGAGCTGTGTTATGGCTCAGTGCACAGCACCCATTCCCACAGATGCATTTTTCATTTAGGAGAGGATATAACACTGTCTTGTTATTTTGTTTCACTTTTATTTGTTGATAAATGCCAAAGCCAACTTTGTATTTAAATACGGAAGCACAACTATAGAAGTGAGTATGAGAAAAGTAGTACACAAGAATTCTAAATCCAGGACTGGAAGTGTAATTCATTAATCTGCAGTATGTGTACTTCTTCCCTATCTGAAAGGGAAGATACAAGCTATCTGTGTTTAAACAAGATGTTTAAGACATATTTTGAAAAGTGGAAGAATMATTTGTTTTCAAAGCCTTTTTCACCAGGCTGAATTTTATAAAGTGAGTGGGTATGTGCATTTGTTTACCTACGTGTGTGTATTTTTGATGGCGGAGGAAGAAAATKAAGTAGCAATTYCAAAAAATCCTTTTTAGCTTTYCTTTAGCTAARCTAAGGCAAAATCTTACATTCAATKTCTCTTTTTAGTTGCTGCTGTTGTTTGTTTTGTTTTTCYAATAAATAAACAAWTAAACAATTTTGGATTAAAAGAGTTAACTYCTTAAACTTGATTGCCTGAAGTCTTTTTAGATACMTTAAKGTATCTTGTTTTCCTTCCAGCTGCAAATGAAATCTAACATGTTTTTATAAACAYTTAAAAGTGAGAAGGAAGTAATGTTGCCAGTGGTAAAAATATTMATTTTTAATTTTCTGTGTATGTATGGTAAGCTGGTATTGTTAACATATATGCCAACTTTGGAAGGATGTAGTTTTGAAAAAGTTGTTTCTACAATTTTTTTATTTTAAGTTGTGACTTACTCTGACATGAAGTTGAAGCTAGTAGAAACTTAAATCTATAAAAAAATAGGAAACTGTAATAATCTTATGAATGATGCTTTTCAAATCATTAAAACTTCTCTAAACAGATGCAACATACTCCTTTTTTAATTCCCCAGATTATCACCAGCCTTGAGGTCACTGATAATTATATCTTCAGCACCCCTGCTAAACCACTGGAATTACAGTAAGGATTTATAAAAGGAACTCTAAGTCTTAGGCCTTGGTATGCAATTGAAAATATGAAAATGAGAACAAAAASTTTTTGTTACTGACTTGATTCTGTGACTCTGTAAATATGAAATACTCTGCAAGTCACTTAACATAAACACCTTTTCATGTAGACTGATATAAATTCTTGATTATTTTTCATCTTTTTCAAAGCACACAAAATTTAACATAATTCTTAAAATATATCTGTAATGAAGTATTTTCAGTAAAATACACAGAATTTGAGCCACCTTGATACTAGTTTATGTGGCATATTTCTTAATTTACCAATTTTTTGGAAAAAAGCAGATTTAAAGATACGGGCTAATAAACACTAGGGTGAAAAACTTTCTCGCCTTTCTCAAGATTAATTAACAAATTGACTCATTGATATATACAAGGACAAAAGATTACAACAACTTGTGTACATCCCCAAGGGGAAAAAGACCAACTACACAGAAAAGAACTCAATACTGAATTTTTATTCATGTGCAATAAGAAAATTGAGGACTAGCAAGAAGGTGCTCACATATATACATTTCAAATGTTTGAGTGAGCCTTTTCATGCTCTGRAAAAATGARGTATGAATCTGTGGTTTTWAGTTCCTAACTAGATAAAWTAWWTTCACTCCATTGAGTTTCTAACTATGCTTTGATTTTGTCCACCTACTTGAAAACCAGCAATATTACTGGAGCAGAGAAAACAGGTTATTTCAGAAAACTGACRAACTTAAAAACTGTCCTGATTTTAAATCTTCTTGTAACCTTCCCATARTTTCTCCTGTTTTTCCACTTGATACATCATCTTAAACACCTTCATATAATAATTGAATAACTTTCAGGAAATAATAAAGATGTTTCTGGGTTAACTGATCTGAATTCCAGCTCAGTGGAAATGGAACCTGAGGTGTTCTTCAAGAAATTGCAATGGAATGGTATGAATTCCATATTACCCTGACATATCAGGAATAACAACAGTGACRCCAGTAGTTTATGATCCTAGCCATATTTTAACATTAGAGTTAATTCCTGAGTGACTGTCTCATGGATTAAGATAAATTATAATGGATTGTATCATGGGGAAGAGAAAAATATGAAGTAATATTTTAATTGACAGCTTTTAAAGTACAATATAACTCTGTTTATTGACAGATTACGTTGTTATAAATGGAGAAAAATAATTCAGAAGGGAAAAAGAAAACTTATTTCCCTCATTTTGGATCTATTGATTTCTGTGTGTACTTCCAATAGGTAGAGGTGGAGGTAAATAGGTGCAAGAATTAAAAGGATGCAATATTTATTTTGCATGTTCATCTTGATATTTTAATTCTTCCTAAAGAGTTMAAAATTTGCTTAACCTAGAAAATAAACCAAATTGCTTTTAAGTGTTTTGATGCACTCTTTTCAGAGSACACAGAATAGTACCAGCAATTTTGTCTATTTACCTGAATGCTATTCACGGGAAGTAATGGCAAGTTCTACCTGACCACCCTAGTGAMCTTCTTMTCCACTGATGTAGTCACACTGTCATAAGAGAAGTATTAATATGTCATTTATATGAACTTTTTAAAGCCTTTGATATGATGCCCCACAACATCCTTCTCTCTAAACAGAAGAGAGGTGGATTCAATGACTGTTAGATTGATAAGGATTTGGTTGGACAGTTGTATCCAGTGGGGCAATGGCTCAGAGTCCCAGTGGGCATCAGTGCAAAGTGGTGACCTTAAAGGTTCTGTGCTGGGGGCCATGTTATTTAATACCTTCATTAAATACACAGACAAAAGGAAAGAGARCACCCTTAGTAAATTTACAAGTGGCACCAAGCTGAGCACTGCTGTTGACACACCTARAGGATGGAATATCATCCAGAGAAACCTGGACAAGCTTGATAAATGGGCCCACAGGAATCTTATTAGGTTAAAAATTAAATACAAGGTGCTGCACCCTGGCCAGGACATCCCCCAGTATTAATACAGGCTGGGGAATGGACAGATTRGGAGCAGCMYTGCTGAGAAGGACTTGGGGATGCTGGGGAATGAGAGTTTGGACAACGCATTCTTGTAGTCCAGAAAACCAATAGTATCCAGGTGGTTCTGTTCCTCTATTCCAGTCTGAGGAGACTCCACCTGGAATSCTGCAGCAAGCTCCAGGAAGGACATCAGCCTGCTACAGCAAGTTCAGAGGAGGGACACCAGGTTGATCAGAGGAATGGGACACTCACTTCTCTTACAGGGAAAGGCTGAAGATTTGTTCAGCCCGGAAAAGAGAAATCTTTGGGTTGACCTAAGTGCAGCTTTACAGTTCTTGAACGTAGTCTAAAAGAAAGATGGGGGAGAGGGATTATTAACAAGAACATGTAGTGGTAAAGCAAGATGGAATGACTTTAAGCAAGGTGATACAACAAGGCAGAGATTGGGAAAAARTTCCCTTTTTTTTTTTTTTTTTTTTTGAGGGKGGRGAGGCRTTKRAGCAAGTTTTCCWGAKYAKTTYWTGWWTGCCTCAACACTGAAGTCTTCAAGACCAGGATGGACAGGGTTCTAAGGCCCCTGCTCTAGTGAAAGGTGTCCCTGCCCACAGACCAGAGCTTGGAACTAGATGATCTTTAAGGTCTCTTTTAACCCAAATCACTCAATGTTTCCACGATTTTATTATGTCCTTCATTTGCATTTACCAGTGGATACATGGATAAAATTCCAGACTCTTTAAAAAGCATTTAGTATGGACAGAATACTTAATTACAATGGTAGAAACATTTCTATGTGTTTTCTTGGTAGTTTGACAAGCTGGTTTTACACTTCAAAACTTTTGATAATTTCAGTTCTACCTTGAATATTAAGTTGTTTTTGCATTTGTGGAAAGSAAAAGAATGCCCTTGCAAGTCAAAAGGAAGAAGCACGCTACAGGAGAGAAAAAAAACATTTATCTGGCAAAGCATCTTCTTTGCGGTATAAAATTGGTTTCAGAATTCTCATACACAGTTTTGGTGAACTGCACTTTTTCACTTTTTGCCATAAGCAAGTATTCTAATGTTGATTAAAATTTTCTTACAACAACAGCATAGCCAGCAAAAAAGATGGTTTTGGTATTGCTAAAATAACCAATACACCAAGAATAGAATAACTGAGACTTACGAGCTAATAAAAAATATAAGATAAATAATTGCAAAATTGATTAGTTTAGTCTTGTGTGTACTAAATTAGCAAAGCTAATAAGAAATAATATTTTTACAACATTAGAAGKTAATTAAAAAGTGACATTTTTCAATTAATTCAACATTTGTCTCCCAAAATTAATAAAATCATACCTACAGCTACATGTGAAAAAATGAAACCCACCATGTCTTATACAACCTGATTGCCAAAAAAACCCTTTATCATTATTTTTCTTCTTCACTTAGCTTATTGTCTAAAACATCCTCAAGGAAGAGTTTRGGAAGAGTTTGGAGTTTGGTTGGTTTTAGGTTTTTTCTTTGCAAAATTGGTGGTAATTCAGGTAAGAAAGTTATTTTACCAACAATGATGACTCCAACAGTACTAATTACATACATATAAATCACTAGTATGTACAACATACTAGTACATCTAGTTATGGAGAACTGAGATAATTTTAGACTTCTGCTTTACATTTTCTTCATAGAATCTCAGARTACATCATAAACTTTGACACAAGATTCACTTAATCCAGTTCTGAAATTTAATTKCTGCCTGGCAAATTCTACAGTCCATGAAAACCTCAAAGGAATATTTAGTCAACTCTAAYGGTGATTAGCCAACTTCCCCAAACTAATTGATATAAAAGCATTAAATACACTCCATAATTCAGGGCAGTGATAATGGGGAACTGAAGTTTTTCCTTTTCTTTGGTATTCATAGTGGGTTTCTGTCTTGAGGACAATCACCCTTTAAAGGACAGATTACTA
>CADDXX010000034.1:3413183-3425971 GCA_902810485.1 Alauda arvensis
TAGTTTAAGGGAGGCAGTGATGTTTCCCACTACTTGTATGAGAATTGTGTACCTAAAATGTTTATCTACACATGTTCTGTCCAAGATCGATSCTATTACTCCTTTGCTCTCACTTTCAGATCAGTGCACTAACCAGAAGCCTATATGGTATCAGCAGGAAATTATTGGTAGCTATAGATCTTAATACTCTTGTTCRTTTGTTTGTTTTCCTTTTTCCTGGCATGAAGGGAGAAATCAGGGTTCTTTTGTTCATCTGAAAGTGACTGATTTGCARGAGTTATTTTAAGTTTGCATATTTTACTGGCATCTAGATCCTTGTAAATTTTAGATACTCATAACTCATATGTTAATTTCCTGAAAAGAGAAAATAAATTAATATCCATATTGAATATAATGATGCATATTTCATAGCATAAAGAACTACCTAGCACAACYGACTTTTTAAATAAAAATATTGCATGATTTGAATCAAGATTATATCAATTAATTCAAATAATATCTGTCCTTTGTTTGGTTTTGGGTGTTGGATTTGTGTTTTTGTTTTTTGTTTTAGTTTAGTTTTGCTTTGTGCTTTTTTCCTCATACATAAAAAAGAGCAGTGAGTTCCTTAGTAAGTTGAACCACCATAATCATGCAAGAGGTTCTGCAAGAAATGTATTGGTACAAATGGCATACAAAATTTTAATGGTTAGTATTTAAAAGGTGAYATAAACCCCAATATAATAAAATTTAAAAGCATAAATTAGGTTTATTCTTTCAGAATATTACTGAATATTTGTCTTTGAAAATGCTCTCGGTTCAGTGGGAACTCAACACATTCCAAGACTGAAATATTTGTTTATTGGAGTGCCTGAAYATAGACTGAGGATTCTTTAGTCCTRTTTCTTSCTTAATAGTTGTTCTTAATGTCTCCTTCTTGGCTAACTGAGCTTTTCCAGGAAGAAAATGAAGGGACATGAGTGGTGATGCCTTGGCAGTCCTCTTTGTAAATCTCAAAATACAGCAGTGACAGCACTTTCACTGGTGCTTTCTACAGGTGGAAGACACTGGGCTATATCTCATTCCTAGGCCCTTGCCTGGTCCTGAACTGTACAATGTAAATCCTCTGCAAAAAAACCTTACTATTAAAAAACTGGATCCAAAGCATGATAGCTTCCTGGGGTGACAGGATTTGCTGTTTGTTTTGGACATTTTATTGTGGAAATGTAGTTACCAATTTCTTTCTACTGATTTAAACYAGCAAGAGAGTGTGGCTTGAAGTATGTGACAAGGCATAGGTCACTCTTTTGATCCTGAGAGTAAAACTGGGAMTAGTGCTTTTAAAAATCAAATTGTCTCTGGCAACTTCAATCAATCACTTTGAAGCATTTTTATTTATAAGATACACTTTACTTTCCTCCTGTAGGCAAATGAAAAAAAAAAATCTGTTGGAGACTGAAGAAGTTTGTGAGCCTGCCCTTTCTTAATCAGAATTTAATTCCAACTTTATTTATAATATCTCTCTGTCTGCTGCTAACATTAAGAAGAAGCTGTGTTAAAACATTCTTGGTTTTTATCTCTTCAGGTACCCTTTGTTTATTCTCTGATCAGGAGGRCACTATCTTTCCAGTTACTTTTAGCCAAATCAGAGACCTGTAACATGGGAAAAAAATGTAAGTGTATTAATGCAAATATAAAACTAAAACAAGCTTACCTTGAACTCAGCTGGAAGCATACTGAAATTGTGTAACTAACAACAGTATTTTAAGTATTTTGTAACATTCTGAGAGCATAGTCAGATACAATATTACATGTGCATGTGAACAATATCATCCTCACAGAAGGAAAGAAAGAAGGACATAATTACRTTGTGSTTTATCCTCAGTTTGTGACTAAGACCTGCACAGCTGCTTACAGTCTSACTGCTGGTGGGATATAGAAAAAAAATTGGAAAAGTAAAGAGAAGTGAACTCACTTCTTGAGTTGAGGTAAAAGCACTTGAATGATGTAAATAAAATAATTAATAGAAATGATAATAATAGTAATTGTAAGGGGCAACCAAAAACAGAAAGAAAAAACAGAAGAAAAACAACCAAAGAAAATATAAAATAAATGCTCACCACAAACCAGCTGATGCCCAACATGCTCCTGAACAGCACCCCCTTGTCCAGGTTTCCTTCRGCTTTTAATTCTGAGCATGATGCCATATGGTATGGAATATCCTTTTGGTCCACTGGAGTCAGCTGTCCTGGCTGTGGTGAGGTGGGGTGAGAGGCAGAAAAGGTCTTGAYTCTGCAAGAACTGTTCATCAATAATGAAAATATCCCAGTGTTATCAGAACACTCATTACTCTCATCCTATGACAGTAATGAGAGTTATCATTACTCTCATTCTAAATACATAACACACACCTATAGAAGTTACTAGAAGAAAATCAACTCTGTCCCAGCTGAAACCAAAACAAGTTGGATATAGGAGGCATCCAATCAACAAAAAATTCCAGACCAAGGCCAAGATAAACACAACAGACTTTAAACAGGCAGAACATTCTTCCAAATGCACAAGAGAAAATGAAATAAGTAGTACTAAGAGCAGAGGACACACACCAACTGCACATCTCTTTCTGGAGAAAGGGCAAGACCACTTCCAATTTCTCTTGCCAATTACCTCTTAAGCTTCATCACCTCAGCCTTGGTACCTCAGGACAGCTAAGACTCTTCTGCATCAGTGCTAAGCAATAGCTCTGTGGTGTTGCATACTCAAAAGTACTTTGGAATATGACTGTTGAACATTACTATCTTTGTATTTGTGGTGATGGTTAATATTGTGAAAGAATTAGCCATAGCTTGAAGTGAGTTTTTAATTATTTACTTTATTAATGTCCCTMTTTGAAGATTAAGTTTGGCCCRATTTTTCCTTTAATTRACCTATATTCAGTCTGGGATAAGCAGAARTGTGTTAAATATTATAACTCTAGTGTKTGTAGTAGAGTCATGGAATCATGGTGTCTATTTCTGAAACATTGTGCATGCCGCAAAGGAAGAACCATYCTCTCTGGCTTCATTCATGTCTTATTCTTTCTTAAGTAAGTGATATGCTTTTTAATCACTAATGTAACATTATGAAGCTTTTAGCTCTGAAAGCCATAAAATCAGAGAATGCACTACTGGGGGGATGATTTATGAGACAGCTCAGCCTGTCTGAATGCAGAAGATGAGAAGGAAGTCAAGGGAGATTTCAACAATTGAAAAAAACAATAAAAATGAGAAAGCTGAGGATAATGACTGTAGAAGAGGAATGCTGACATCTGGGGACAGAGAAAAAAATATTTCAGAAAATATGGAAACAGAAATACTCATGTGTTTTAAAATGGAGGTGGAATGTGTCATATTGCAAATTGCTCCTTTCCTRTAAAACCAAAAGCAGGTCAATGTGATTTGACATGCTAAATGTTTTACTCTGCTCATTCCTCTTTTGATGGAGTCTCTGCCACCCTCACAGAGATAACTACCTGGATTTAGGAGTTGATAATTAAAAAATAAAATTTAATCTGCAATCTGATTGTATTTCTTACTGCAGTTCTGGAGGAACTAATATTAAAGCTGGTATAGGTAGGGTTGCTTGAATGAAAACACTAGACCAAGCAGCTGAGGTGAGAAAAGTCACTAAATCTCCTCTCTAAATCAAGTAATAGGCTGTGTTCTGGTCCTAGCTGAAGGGTTCTGAATTTTTAAACATCATTGACAAGATATATTAGATTATACTGATCTTACAATTCCTTGTGTTGAAAGGCCTTAAAAGTGATCTAGTTCTAGCCCCTCTGCCATGGGCAGTGACACATTCCACAAGACCAGGCTGCTGAAAGCCCCATCCAGSCTGGCCTTCTTATTGTCCAATAAATTGAGCTGGCTTTACATCACAAAGAAAGGCAGTTCTTCTTTACATAGGARCAGACTCCACYGTATATCTGCTGAACACTACATAGATGTCTTCAAAGTCCTGTTGGGGAAAATGTGTCAAGGAAAGTCATGGATGTCTTTGGTAATTCTCTGTAAATAATCACTGTATTATAACTACCCTAAGAAAAATCTTTGTCCTGGTCACTCTAAAAGGATAGATAGATGCCAATTGGTGATGATAACTGCCTAAGATACAAGAAYGGCAGGCATAAAACAAGATCTTCTGAAACACTTGAGCCATGCCAATACCTTTTAGTGTCTAGTGGTGTTCTGTCTGTAAATTAAAATATTTCCAACAGTGATTTCTTCTTTTTGAGGTGCCTGCTGCCTTTCAAATTTCTTGTCATGTCTTCATAATCAATATGTATTTTAAAAATCAGATGCCTCCTAAAGCAAAAGTAGAAACCTAGAAAAGGCTCAGTTCATCATACTTTAAAAAATTTAAGATCTTTAAGGATGGAAGAGTTGSTCTGGAGAAGATCCTCTGGGGCTGGCTAAAATTTGGTCTGGCAGATATAGAAGTAACCACAAGGAGCCTGTGCAAAGTTCCATGTGGAAGTTGAGACATAGGCTCTTCAAAGAGGGTACTGGAGGACTGGTAAGTGATCAGTGACAAGAAAAGACAAATGCAGTTAACATACTATAAGAAATAATCACTATTAAGGTCAAAAATGGTGTTAGCTTAAAAACCTACGTTCATGCCTGTGAAAGCACAGAGTTGATGCAACTGGTGAAAGAGGGAGATGAACAAAAGTCAGCATACAAAATCATCTTGAGTGAGCTGAAACTTGAGACCAGATTAATTTCACATATTTCACTCTCATAGAGTGCATCATTTCATATTTTTATTATTATAAATTTATCCAGTATGTACAGTTTACTCTGCACAATCTCCAACAAATCTCAAAGTGTTGGAGGCAGAATGATTATTTTTTTATGCTAAAAATATACTGTTAAAAATAAGACAACATAATTTGTTATTCAACTAAATAGTTTTTGTGATTTCTGAATACATTAACTTCAGTAGTTCTTTAGACAGCTAACACTAGTATATTTACAAGCATGCCCTTCAGTCTACATGACTATACTAATGAAAATATTTTTCATTAACCACACATAAAAGAATTGCAAGTATCTAAATAACAAACTGTTCTTACTAGAACACTAAATGAAATTGATTAGTGTTTTGAACAATGCAATGTAATATAATATTTATTCACCTATTCCAAATTTTCTTGAGATTTTTAATCCTTTACTACTGGTCACTCCTTGGGTTTTGTTGGTCTCAGATGTTTATTTTTGTATCAAAAAAAAAAAAATCCAAATTAGTTTAATTAAATAGAGAAAGTAATTGAGTGAAGAAAAGATTTGGATTATCTCTCAAAGCATGCATTATTTCTAATGAGATTTACGCCATTATTTGAATTACTTTGTCAAATCAGAATATTATTACTTCTCTGTTGAACCTCCTGATAGGAAATCAACTGTATCTGTTACAGTCAGAGATAATGTAGCCTATTTTCCAAATCAACTTACAAGAAGTAATCAAAAAAGACAAATGGTTCAATAAGAAATATGTGGAGTTTAGCTATTTGTATTTCTTCTGTGTGATGCTTCATTCCAAAATGAGATTGGGAGATATATTCTGTAGCTTGTCCTAGGTTGCAATGTAAGATGTGCCCAAAGTATGTATTGTTGTTTTGGACATATACAAACTAGAACACAAACTGGAATTAGAACAGTCTATCATTTATGAGTCCTGATTAAATCAGAAGGTCCCAGTTGACTGGAGATTGGCCAATGTGGTRCCCATCTACAARAAGGACTGGAAAGAAGWTTCAAGGAACTTAGGCCTGTCAGCCTAATCTTGGTGCTGGGAAACGTCATGGACCTCATCATCTTGAGTGCCATCATGAACATGTGCARGACAACCAGGGATCAGGCCCAKCCAACAAAGCTTTATGAAAGAGAGGTCCTGCTTCACCAGCCTTACCTGCTATAAGAAGGTGACCTTCTTATGGTAACCTTGTGATCATAAAATGGATGAGAAAAATGCTGTGGATGTTGTCTGCTTGGATTTTAGTAAAGCCTATGACACTGTTTCCCACAGCCTTCTCTGGGAGAAACTGGCTGCTCATGGCTTGGACAGGCGCATTCTTCACTGGGTAAAATTGGCTGGTTGGCCAATCCCAGAGGGTTGTGGTGCCTGGTGTTCCATCCAGTTGGTGGCTGGTCACTTGTGGCACTCCAATACTGGTGCTCAGTATTGGCACCAGTCCTGTTTAAAATCTCCATTGCTGATCTGGATGAGGGGATTGAGTGCACTCTCAGTCAGTTTGCAGACAATGCCAAGTTGGGAAGAGTGCTGGGTGGCAGGAAAGGTCTTAGGAGGGATCTGGACAGGCTGGACTGATGATGGGCTGAGGCCAATTGCATGAGGTAAAACAAGACCAAGTGCCAAGTCCTGCATTTGGGTTACCATATCCACATGCAATATAATAGAGTGGGCCAGAATGGCTGGAAAGCTGTCAGGAGGAAAAGGACCAGGGGATGCTGGTCAACAAAAGCTGAACATGAGCTATCAGTGTGCCCAGATGGTCAAAAGGCCAGTGCCATCCTGACCTGTATCAGCAAAAGTGTGGCCAAAAGGACCACAGCAGTGATTTTACCTTGTACTTGACATTGGTGAGGCCACACCTCAAATCCTATGTTCAGCTTTGGGCCCTTAACTACAAGAGTGACATGGAGATGAGTCCAGAGAAGAGCAACACAACTGGGAAAGAATCTGGAGCACAAATCTTATGAGGAGCATCTGAGGGAGCTGTAGTTGTCTGGCCTGCATAAAAGAGGATTAGAGGAAAACCCTCCTTGCTCTCTGCAGCCGCCTGAAAGGAGATTATAACAAGGTGCATTTCAGTCTCTTCTCCCATGAAACAAGAGACAGTACAAAAGGAAACAGCCTCAAGTGGYCCCAGGGGAGGCTYAGATTGGATATTAGAAAAAATTTCTTCATCAAAAGAGTTTTGAGGCATTAGCAAAAGCTCCCAAGGGAAGCGGTGGAATAAACTTTTTTGAAGGTATTTAAAAACTGTGTAGATAGAGCTTTTGGTTTAAGTTGGACTTGGTGATTGTAAAGATATTTTTAAACTTCTAATAGTCTTTGATTCTATCCAATGAGTCAGTAAAGATAATATTCATATTATTCACACTTTCTTTTCACTATTTAACATGTCCTAAATTTGAGGGAAGGACTGTATATGCTCATGACTCTTAATGAAAAAATTAATTTTTTATTAATTTTCCAGCTTTCTTTCCTTCGACTAATAAGATAAATAGAAATCACCAACTGATGTAAGTTAAAAAAAAAAAAAAAAGTTTTCTTTCCTCTATTTCACTTACTTCCAAGACTGAATGAAGAAAATCTTATCCCAATCTAGAAAAAAGCAAATGATTTTGGTGAGTCTTTAATACTTGCCCCCTCACCTTGCCACTATTGGAAACCATATCTTGTTCAAAATATCTCTTGATTTGCTTTTCTCTTAAAAATCAACCTCAGTGGGAGACAGATTTCATCCAGGAAAATGGGAGACCTAAATTATGTATTTTTTGTCACATACCTCCTCCATGTGATTCCTGACTGTAAAAAATCAAATTACAGAGAAATAAAATAATTGAAACATGAAGAAAGAAAAAGAATCTTAACAGATACAATTTACTGGTAGTTTTTCATACTTTTCCTGCTGATTAGTAGAAAGGATGAAAAGGATTCTCTTTCCTTACCACTGGAGACAGAGATTCATCTGTGCAATGTGATGCTGAAGAAGGATAACTCCCTCTCAATAATCTAAATGGAAAAATTACATTTACTCATTTTATCCCTGAACTTTGGGCAAGAATCTAATATTTCCTCTCATATATAAGATCAGTTATTATAGGGTTTTTTGCTATTCCTTTTTTTCTTTCATAATACTCGTCTTTTCTCCTTTAATTATCAGCATGGATTAATAAATTATGTCTCTCCTTTTCTTTTGATGACAAATTGGCACATGTGTGGCCTCACTCTTCCAGTGAAATAAATGGTCTCCAGAAACACTCTTGCTGATACTATATTCTGTTTTGGTCCTCTAAAGTTGATTCTTTCAGATTACTCATATGTATTGAAATACTTTGCTAAAGTTTTAGAGAGCAGGCTCATTCCCGAAGAGGAGCATAATTTTTTTACTTATGAGTGACCATCCACTGAACAAGCTGAACAAACTAAATACAAATTTATTTTTATTCTTGAATCTATTTAATAATATAATTTTACTGAGATTAGTGGACTCATCCATATATGCTAGCTGTATAAAAATCGGAGTGAAGAAACAGCCGATTAAAAAATACTTGCCTGTCTGTGTCTCAACAACTGTACTTGGAGATAACTTCTCCTTAGAGGGATTAGAAGTCAGAAAATCTTAATGGTGAATGCTCTTGTGAGAATGAATCCAATGTGACTTTCTCAGTAAAGTGAAAACCTAAGAAGGATGTAAAAACCTCTCAGTTTTCTTGACAACTGAAACCATCAGGTATGCTGCAGCTCATAGAAGAGCATGTGTTTGAGATAGTCATATGCTTCTGTTTCTTAAAATATTTTATGTCCATATGAATAATATAGTTTCTTCTTAGATATAAATTTTTCACGACCAAAGTTTCACCAAATATCACATCACATCTCCCTTGCCTCTTCAAGCCATATTCCTTTACATGTTCTGGCAGATGTCATATCCAAAGCTAATGAAAAATTTATTAAAGCAAAACTTCATTTTCAAGTCCTTAGTAAGTTTTGCAAAGCTAGATAAATAATCAGGTACTACCTGATATTTTCAATATCAGAACTGCTGAAAATATCATTAATTTACTAAACCTGTATAATTAGAAAATTAGTTATGTCTACAAGAGGAGTGCCACAAATGAATACAGGTATAAGCAAAAACAAACTGCTACAATCACAGAGAAAAAAAAATTAATATTCCTTTTTGTAACAATTAATTTTTAGATTCAGGATTTGGTCCAGTTTAGTTATATGCACCATTTAAAGCAAAATTTTCAAGTGTAATTCAGACTGCATGTGTTTGTCCAGCTGCAATGAACCTTGATCTTCTACAGCTTTCCATTAGTTTCAGGTCTGTGTTTTTTTTCTTATCTGTTTATTGGGGAGAAAATGGATTTCGGATGATATAAAGAAGGAGAGCAGGAAGAACATCAACCTGGATTGATAAGGATTGATTATAACCTGATAGTTCAAAATACAACATGCCATGTGTAGAAATTAATGGATTGACAAACAGTTGCTGTAATCTTGTATATTATCATAAAGCGATGGTATCAGAAGATTCATGGCAGGGTGATTAATATTGATCACAAGGTAATGAAAAGGTAGATTTAGTCTTTCAGAGAAAGTCATATCAAGAAAGAGAGGATWTTACATGGTTTTGAGTCTCTTACATGCACAGAGCTAAAAGATGAGTATTACAGTATAAAGACACTCAAAAGTGGACAGAAAATGAGCATAGTTTGATAATGCTAAGTAGAAGAAGGACCTGAGTAGTAAGCAATTGAGAAAAGATCTTCTGATAAAGAAAACTGGTAGTTTGGAGCATATAGGAATGGACTAATTGTGAATAAATTTAGGCTAGAAATTTCCAGTTGTTGTAATCATGGATTTCTGACATGGATTTTCAGTGGTAAAGAGGAGTCAGCTCTCCCGTATTGATATAAAATGGATTGTGTTTGTTATATCTAAATGAATATATAGTAAAACAATTGATGAAGAGCATTTGGATTTAATAAGTTTTCTTCAAACCATAGCTATCTAGCCTGATGTATGACCTAAATTTAGAGAAGCCTAGATTCTTGAAACTCTCTTCTGACGTAATTTTTACTGCCAAACCTCCTCAATTGCTTCTGCAGCATTAAAGTAGGTTATTTCACCTGCAAATAAGATTCAGAATTCCTAAAAAATTGTCACTACTTAAAATGCTTATGAAGGACTTCACTGAATAAAAAATAGCATCGTTTCAGCATTAAAATTCAGAATCAAGTGACACTTCACACTTTATTCTGTTAATTTTAACAGTTATGTTGTTATATTTAAATGCATAGAACAGAGAGAATTTTACATATTCTACAGAAACAACTATGAGACATCTTAATCAGGTGTAGTAGTCTGTGATAATCTATTCCTAATTTATTTTTGTTAACATCATACTTTGCTGTAATTAATGCTGTCATGGATATCCACGTACACTCTTCATGATAAAACTTATTGGTGCATCCATCATTCTTCTAAAATCTACTCATTGTGAATATGTTAAAACAACATTCCATTAGCAGATTTGCTAAATAAAATAAAGTCAGCCAGAAAGTTTGCAGATTTCTCAGCTCTTAAAATATCTATCAGAAGAACAGCACTCATGCATTTTGGCACTAGAGTTATAAATTATGCATTATACAGCATAGCATTAAAGCATTAACATAATTTAACAATACCAATCTATTGGTTCCTTAGTAAAAGCATTAAAAATCTTTGTTATCTGAGTGTCTTGACTTGATTCACCTGGTTTGTACATGTAAGATTTCTAGTAGTAAAAATGGATAAAAGTTTTAAAAACTTTAGGTCTTTACTAATATGCCCTTACATTTTTCTTTAACTGTAACTTTTACAAGCAAGCCTTCATTTGTTCACTTATTTTTTTATTCTGACTGTCATGCTAAGTAGTGTCCTTCTTTTTAACCTATGAAACTGTACAGTAAGCTAAGACTGGCTGGTTTAAAGAGGAAAATAAATCTCTGAATCACATCCAGTTCCATTCTGATTGTTTTCAAAGTATTAATGTACATAAAACAGTCATTTTTAAGGATATTTCAACTAGTTTACCTAACATTCAGCAGAAGAAAATAGATAATATTTTTCCTCATATGTGATGATTGTCACACTGACAGCATTCCTAGTGGTTCTGAAGTCTCAGGTGAATGTTTTTCTCTTTCAACTGTCTAGCCAAAAATATGTAAGATGGTGTGATCTTGTGGACTTTTTTTTTACACTTGGAAACACAGAAATAAGGATTTCTGAATGATCATCTAATCTTCAATATTTCATTTTTGCTTTATTTTGTATTATTGTCTCAGTCATAAATTACAAACACACTGGGAAAAAGTTTTCCATTACACATGTAGACACAGTAACTATGTACCATAATCTTGTAACTGGTCCCTCAGGGTGCACAACATGACTCCAGGCAATAGAGACAGAACCAGAAGAAATGCTGTGCAAGAAAACTCCACATTATTATACCTCCATTTCAAGGGTATTTAAACATGATTTACTCAAAAAATTCCCTGCTCCTGTGCAATTGCTTCTAATGAAACTGCTGTGTGAAATGGTGGTGAACTTTTTTGTATGAAACATAACACATAATGATTACAAGAAATTCAAACTATTAGAAATACATTTCATCTGACTGTATATGACATCTTTTTTTCTCACACCTGTCTGCAATTTTTTTTTTTTTGGATGAAGGAGAAAACAGAAAGACTAAACTTTCATAACTGCATTAGATCTTTGGCTTTTCTTTGATGCAGTCTACAAAGACAAAAAAGGAAAAAAATGCATCTATTTCTGCCCTGTTTCCCCTAGAAGTAAGACACCAAGAAAATCATAAAGTGCATACATACATTCTAGTTACACTTTTACTCACCAAGGTTCATTTAGACACTGAGATCACTTGTACACACTAAGAGCATGGATTTGAACTCAGCATCTTCTAGAGCAACATAAAATAATCTTGCACTGCCTGATGAGCTCTCAATCACCCAAATCCTCTCTATGAAAATATATCTTTTTTACTGGATATACATAAATATCATGATTATGCAGCATAAAAATAAAAAAAAACCTTCATGGAAGGTTATTTGGGGAAAAAAAGTCCAATTTGTGTCCTGGCTCTGGAGTGCTTCAGCATTTTTTGTTCAAGACTGACTTTATATGCAAGACTCATGGGACAAAGCTGAGGAGAACAGCCTCATCAGCATGCAAAGGTCATGCTCCTTATTATTGCTTTTCCAAAGGTTCATGGGTTTTATATCCTCAACTGTAGCATGGACTAGATTTTACGGAAGTGGTGGCTACAAACCTAAGATATAACTCAGCAGATGGATATGAATTTGTTCAGGCAGAAGAGGGCACTGAGCTCAAATCTAATTTGTTGAACAAGTAGTGTAACTTGCTGTATACAAAATGTAGGCAGGAGTAACAACACAAGCATTTCAGGCTGCTAATTATAAAATAAAAGAGAAAAGCTTCTCATGTTTATTAGAAAACATACCATACCGCCTTAGACAACTAAATTCAAGGGAGAGGTAGGATTTTAAAAACACTGTTCATTTGGACTTACTGTGTAATCTGCTACATATGTTTTTCATGGTATGGGTGATCTCTTTAATGGCTCAAATACGGAGATGTTCCTATAGATGAAAGTGAGAGATTAAAAACCTGCACACCCAACTTCTAATAGCTGTACAAGGCAGTGGGAAAGAAATCCTTGATAGTACACTTACTAAAGAAAACCATGATTGTTAATGCTTAGATAGGTCCACACAGGTGAACCATAATGAATTCTTTCTTTATTACACAAGGAATTCAGGTTCATAACACTTTTTTTTTTTTTTAATTTTAATTTAAACTTTTCAAAAGAGACTCCCATTACAACATTCCACACCATCAAACATGAGACTGTCATGAATTTTGACTTTAGGGGAAAACAAAACCATCCAACAAAAAAACAATCCCACTGGATATCCTAAATGAAAACT
>CADDXX010000035.1:0-16604 GCA_902810485.1 Alauda arvensis
GTTGATCACATTTTGCACATGTTCCATTTACTACTTCAGACTTGTTGAATTGGAAATGATGTGTTGGTTCACGTGGGGAGAATCCTGGAGGAAATTTTCAATTTTTGGAAACTATCATGCTGCCCCATAGCCCTGATTGAGGGGGAATGCAGACTATATTGAAYGCCATTTTACTGCAGAAGAAAAAATAATAGCACTAGATAAGGTGAAGGATATACAGAGGTTTTGGGGTCTGAAAGGCACCTCCTTTTGACCTGAATCAATGTGATGTTTGTAGGCAGCAAGGACATTGGAAAAATTAATGCTGTAGTAGGGAAGGGAAGGATCAATCAGAGGAAATTTATGTTATGGCGCTGGAGGATTCTGACAATGACTGAAGAAGACCAGGGGAAAATATGAAGACATTGCCAGTCGATCCTCTAATTCCAATAAAGCTAGGGAATTAAACAATAGATTTTTTTTTTCAACAGGTATCAGAGCCTTACTAGTTGTAAGGGCCCACTATGAAAATACCAAATGTTGCAGTGATGGGAATAAGAACTTTGTAGCCATTCTTACAACCTGTAAAATGTACCATTGGACATTTTAAACTGATTTATGAGTTTTTATTCTATATATGCCGGAATGTCCTTTTCCATTGTTTAAATGAAATTTATGCAAGTGATACTCTCAAATAACTTGTGAAAACTCTACACAGCTACACATCCAGAAAGAAATGTAGTGGAAGGCTCAAATCTACTGACTAATGGGCCAGACTTTGGAAGAACCTGAAATGATATCCCTGATGTGGCATTGAATGTGGTAATTCCCTGGGATGGGCTTCGAACAAACCAGTTAAAGCAAAGAATGCGGCTTCACTTAAAACAAAATTCAAACTACTAGCAAAGCCACTGAGGGTAAATCAATATCCTATTAGACTGGAAGCACATAAAGGATTGGAGTCCTTGATAAATACTTTCTTGAAGTATGGATTGCTTAGAGAGTGCCGATCTGAATTAATTGCTCCTACTTTGCCAGCAAAGAAGCCTCATTTTCAGAAGTACAGACTAGTACAGGACTTAAGAATAATAAAACAACTAACATGGACGTGCACTCTATCAAATCAAACTCCAGGTCTCACAAGCATGGAGCCGACGAAGAGAATCTCATTCCTCAACCTGCTGGTCATGCTTTTTTTTTTTGATGCAGCTCAGGGTATGGTTGGATTTTTGGACTGCAAGCACAAGTTGCCAGGTCAAGTTAAGCTTCTTCTCCACCAAAACTTAAAATCCTTGTCCTCAGGTCTTCTATATTTGACACAGCCTTTATTTGTGCTTGGAATTGTGCCGGTCCATTGTTAGAAGCCTTTTGTTAAATAATTCTAAGTTCAAAATTCACCTAAACTCATTAATGTTACTGTTTTTTCATTCAGTTATCCTTTGGTCTTCCACTTMCATCTCTTCTGCTAAGATGCCTAGRACAACAGCCCSATAACTTTCAGGGTTTGGTTCCACACATGGCCTGAGCAAGTACCAGCACTGTGCCATCTTAAAACAATGTGTTTGGTGAATGCCCTTGAATGGGTGCATTCTCAAACTCAGCACGGTGCTCAGCRTCACTTGAAAGGCAGTGACCTTGCAGGTTTTTCACAGCAGCTTGCTGTCTTTGTGCTTGGGCCACAATGGGCTACTCTGAGATCTCTGTCAAAGAACACAGCATCAAAAAGCACAAAATCTGCCTACACATCACCAAAGAAACCTAAGAGGCTCTTGGGTTTCCTGAGGTTAAACCAGTTTACATTAGTTCTGAGTGTTTTGCAGATTGTCACTTATTCATCTCAATAGGGTGCAGATAGTGCTGGATGGCCATCTGTCCCTTGTTTCAATTGCCAGCAATCAGCCACTTGGCAGGGCTGAACAAAGAATATCTCCATGATATTTAAAGACATACTGGACATTTTACCATGAGATTCCTGCCAGTAGTTCTATATTTAGGAAGCATTCCAGTTAAAAGACTGAAGTAAGTGGAGTTCTTCAGAGTCAACTGAGTCTGAAGAATAAGTTGAAATAAACACTGAAGCTTTTCAAGGATTTTAAAAGTTTAGTAACTTCTTTTAAAATGTGTTTTTGTTCTTGCATTTTACAAATCAAGCCAAATGTATAATTGGATTATTATTGAATGAGTGTATTCTCTTACCTCATTTTCAAAATAGATTGAACTGGAGTGGCATATATCTTCAGGTATCTTCTGACTCAGCAAATCTTCTTTCCAGAATGAAATGAGGGTAAATCTGAGCTAGATCAAACACTAACCAAACACAATTGATACTAATTTTTGTTTCCAAACATGCAAATAGGATAAACAACCAACTTTCTCCACACAACCTAAAAAAAAAAAAAAAAAAAAAAAAAAAAAAGTCTTCAGTGCAGTACTGAACTCTGCTGAAATTTCAATAACTATTTGACCATCATCACATAATCCCAAAGAGCAATGTTTTCTTGTTGGAATTAAAGAGAAATTTATTCCTCATTGCCCCTCTGGATTTCAAACCCAAATAAATTTGGATAAGCATGCATTAATGAAAGATACAGAACTTTCTGGTAGCTGGCAAAGAACACAAAACAAATGCATGAGAGACTCATCATCCAGTGGACGTTCACCAGCAGAGGTTTTAAGACCACTGTGTTGGATTTAGTCATTTAAGTCACTCTGGTCTTGAATAAACTTCAACATTTTCCATGGCTTATCCAAAACATTTATTGAACAAAAGCTGCCTATGACTCATTAAAAAAAAAAAAAAAAAAAGAAAAACAAGCTCATCCAAGAGTTGCTCTTTCTACAATATTACAAGAATTTAAACACATTTTCCATTAAGTTCCAATATAGTTTAAATTTCTTTCCCCAGGCACATGTGGCAGCTGATAAGCATAACACACTGTGCTATGTTACTGCAAAAATTATTTCTCTTGTAAAGCAAACACGTACACGACCACTTGAGCTTAAATTTCCTTGTTATCCTGGACATGTCTGAGAATTTTTGTTAAATTCTGATATAAATCTCTTTGTTCCTGAAAGTTGCCACTTTGATCACCTACTCTGAGCAAGTCTGCAGAAAAAAAAAAAGTAATTCTTACTTTATTTTCTTCTTTTTTATTTCTTTTTTTTCCCTAGTCTTAAAAGGATTTTGTAAAATTGTCCTTGTTTTTTGTGTTTTTAAGCTGCAGCAGACCACGTTACAGCATTTACAGGTATATGATTACGTGATCAAAGTTATCAAGGAAGTGTAACACTGCTTAGTCACTAAAAGCATTAAAGCAAAGGAACCAAAATTCCTGTTCATCACTTCAACTCAGACACAAAAATCCCTAAATGAAAACAAATATAATTAGGTAATTTAAACCCTAAAACTGTTCAACAGATTACACTTATACTCTAACAGCATCAGGACAATTATGCTGGTTGATGGCTCAGAGAACATAAACTGAAGTTTTATGCAAGACTGATGAGCAGTAAGTTTAAGCCAGTTTTGATAAAGTGATGCATCATTAATGTATATTTGCTGAATATAATCCTGTGAGAAGATTTAAATTTTTGATGACAAAATCTGAAATCCTCAGCCAATTTAAAACTCAGGAGAGATGAAATTAGCATTAGAATGAGGCGGATTTCAGATTCTTTTGAGTGATGACAGTATCAATTAAAACCAACACCAATAATCATGTAATCTTATTTTAAAAAGCCAACAGTTTTTCAGATATGAAAAAAAAAAAAGCTGAACCTTAAGTTAAGAGACAGCATTGGAAACTCAGTTGGCTGTGACCCATGGCTTTAACTAAATTAAAAGATCTCTGTTTCTCGTTTGAATTTTTTTTCCTGCTTCATTGTAAATCAGCTTGAAATAATAAACTATAAGGTGTGATTTTCTACCAGCATAAAATGGGCCTTATTAGAATTAAATGCCATTTAAAATAGAGAGGTACAGATATTAAATTTTTCAAAACAGTTTTAATAGTAAATGCAAGCAATAAATATTTTATTGTAAAATCTAATAGAACAATGCAATTAGCCTTTAGCGCTTAAGGTTCACTCTCACTGATTAAACCACCATGAATAGATTTAGAAAGATTTGGTTTGTATATTGCAAGCATCAAGAGCAGGTTTTAACAAAAGTTTTCAAAGTGATGCCAAAAACTTCAGCAGGTGGAATTTAAAGTTTTTATGATATTGTTTCATATGTTGCTGAAACAAAACACATTATAGAYTTAATTTCTTGAAATTTTTGGACAGAAAAAATTACAGGAGAGGTAAATGGATTTTTCACGTGGATTTTTAGAATTAGCAGAAGAAAACAGAAAATTGAGGGCTTTGAAATAAGACAGAAAATGAGAAAGTTTTATGCTATGATCACAACTGCAATTTTAGCAATTAATAACATAGAGGGGAAGAAAGACCCTCCATGTATTGTCTATGTATAATCCACATTTGCATTATATGAGATCTATTTTATTTATTTTAAAATAATGTCAAGAGATTTAAAGGAGTACATCAGATTCTCCTCCGTAATGACACCCTTTGCTGTGGCATTTTCAGTAGCTGGTTATTGTTTTCTAGGATTTCCCAGCTAATCTCTGCAAGTCACAGGAGACTGCATATAAACCCTGCTATATCAGAGGTTCTTGGCCTTCAGTCACCCCTCCTGCACCAGCTGCTTAGCAATCTTTGCACTGAGAGTGGAGGGTATGTGAATCCTGGGCTTGATTTGATGGGTGAACAGTCACAGCATTTACTGCATGAATAAATAATGCAGGCCAAATTCATGCTTTGTCTAATTCCATTAGAATGAATGTGCTCACTCCAGGGATCAAAGTAGCTGGTGGGTAAGGGTGCAAAAGGGCAGTAAATTGTGGTGGTATCTGCCTTCCTGGAAGATGTAAAATGTGAAATACAAAGAAATTTCATGGCTGGGAGGGAAAATATTTTGATTTATAAAGAATGAACCAGACATGCAGTAATTGAATAGTGTTCTTTTTGACACTGCTTAGGACAAATTGTATTTATGGGGTTTTTTGGCCTTTTTGTCTTCAAAAGTACAACATCAGTTTCACTCTTGAAACAACAAAGGAAAAATAAACCCATAATCACAGGGGCTATCACCATCAAAAAGTGTTTTCCTTGGATGCACTTCATTGGGTTTACCTGTTATCAGCCAATTTTGGTACTAAACTCACACAACCTAGCCAAAATATAACAAATAAAGTTGAATGTTAAAAAGCAAGCAGCTTTCCCTGAAACGCTGATCTCACTAATTCAGTTAATCATTCTATAAATCCATGTAGCTTTTGGTGCAGTTCCTATTCCAGGAGCTTTCAGTCTTACACACACACACACACACACACACACACGCAGGAAATACTGAAGGATCATTTACCAACAGTACAGTGAATATAAAGCCAAGACCTTAAAGGAGGTGACCTCTGCTTGCTTCTGTGTTAGCTTGATCCACAATGTGTTGGACTCGCAGGAAAGCTCTCATATAATGAAAGACTGGAACTGACCCAAACTTACTTTTGAAAAACTACTCATCCTAACTGGGATTAATTAGACAACTGAGCAGGGCCATAGAGTAGAAACATTCCATAACCTTTTAAAAACGCTCCAAAGAGTTGTTATTATTAAGCCCCATTTAAACTTTGACACGTGCATTTCATGTAACCTTAATTTATTAAAAATAAACAAAAATCCCTTTGGTTTCTTTCTCACCTGAGCTGCTGATCTACTATAGCTTAAAGACATCTGTCCTTCTGTCCTTTTACCTTCATCAGTCATTAACAGCTTAGAATCATCAACTTTTTCTACTCTGGTTGACTAATCTGAGAATTTTGCACTGGAAGTCAGAGAAAAGGACAATGGTTGATTTTCATAAGATAAAACATCCAAAGCTTGAAAGAAATAGTTTTGTTCCTATATTAAAGTTATGGTAAATTGACATGGCAGAAACAAAGTAAATGAAACTTCAGAGCTTACTCTCCAGAATTCCTTTTTGGAAGAGGAAAAGGGAAAGGAGAGAAAGAGCAGAGATTTAGCTTGATGTTAAAAGTATGAAAGGGCCAAATATTTTATTGGTATAACTCAACTAAGTTTAGAAGAGCTCTCTGTATCCATTAGTAGCAACTACATTTCAGACACACTAAACACTTTTTTTATTCTGCTTTAGTTTCATAAGACTAGATGTACTAAATACACTGCCTCACCAGACACAGCTTATAGTGGTAAAGTTTGAAGAGATACAAAGGTTACATAGCAGCAAAGGACCATAAGCCCTCTTTATGTTAGAGGCTGTGAAGTAGAACAGAACTGCTACTGTGCCAGTGCCACGTGAAAAATGGATTATTGTCAGTGGGAATGAAACAAGGCTATGATCTCCACTAATTCAGAAATCTTTTCCAGCTTTTTTTCCTTAGTCTAATCTGCCAGTTTAAAATTTTTATTACTTTCAGTCCTCTAGATTTTGTTTAGCAAGTTTTTAGAACAACATAGCTTTGGATCATAAGATCATTAAACATTTCTACTTTATGCTAATATGATCATTAGAGACAGCTGAAAGTTTTTATTGAAACTATTTTAGATTGGAAATWATTTTTTGACAAAAAGTATAAGTATACATTTAAATATATATATATAAAGCAGTGTTATATTATTATGACTGAATTTGACTCAAATTATATGAAAGCATAACATTCCCTTGCTCTACTCTTTTAACACACTTCTGGTTTTAACACATAGACTTCTGAGCTAAAGAAAAATACAAAGAGAAATCATCTTTTTTATCTCATCTTTCTCCTTTTTTATGTTTTCCCCACTGTTTATTATTTCTAATAAATTACAAATTTATCAAATATAAACCACCTGGTTTTAGACCGAAAGAAGGCTGGCATCTTAAATGATTAGCAATCACCTGTGTCCATACTGCTTTTCTGTTCCACTGTTTGAGATGGGAATTGAAAGATATAGCAGGTAACTTAACAAAACAACCTTCTTTCATCTTTTGGGGACAACTGACCTTAATGCACTGACCCTGTTTTTGAAAGCACAAGGAGTGCAAAAGAGAGCTTTTGTGGTGTGGTCAGCACCTGGTTGGCAGTTAAAAGATTTTACAGTTGGTGAGTTCAGGCAGCTCTGCCATGGAGGACATGCTTTTGTATCCAGGGGAATTCTTGTTTAATATGCATTTCAGATGTTGTTGCTTTTCAAAATTTTACGGAGAGGCATTCAGCATTAGTGTGTCTTTTAGCTCAGTCTCATTCTTCCTCTTCAATTTATTACAGTTTTATGGAAATTACAAATGAGCTGTGAGAAGAAAGGGAGAGGAGATTTTTTTGGGAATGCTTTAATATCCTGTCAGCATGCTCTCCAGACAGAGTTAAGAAATTTTGATAGGCTGGATATTTTTTTTCCTTCCTTCCATCTTCTTGCTTACTAGAAATAGAACACATGAAGATGCACAGTTTCATAGAAAATCACTCTGCAATAAAAAGTGCCCATTATAGAGTGTCAATGGGTGTGATAACATGCATAATTTACCTAGGGGAGTATGCAATTAGGAAATTAACCTTTTACATTTCTCTCCCTAATCAGATGCAACAAATGGCTACAGAATAACACATCAGCAGCTGTATTTACTGTATTTGCATGCTATTAACAAGAAATTGATTACACTTCAAAAGAGGAGAATTGAGTCTGTGTCTATGAAAAGCACATTGAGATGGGATGCATGGTGGATCTTTGCATTCTTTTTTATTCTTCCTATCATTCTGGCAAGGGTGCCTTACCAATCCCAGGCATCCTAAGGACATGCTAAAAGACCTCAATTTTTCCTGTTTTCAGGAACAAGTGTATTTGTCATGTCTTTCTACCATGGTGATTCCTGCTTTGAAAAGGGCTATTTAATGCCAATTGTAATGACTTTTTTTTCAAAAGAGATTAATATTTTTCTATTAAGAAATGAATAGACACCAATTTCATTATGAAAGAGCAGTCTACAAGTAATAATGTATTTTAATCACTATGAACTTTATCTGAAATTATTAATGTAACAAAATTAAAGTCTCCATATCTGACTACCAATATCCAGAATATTTCTGTTCCTGTATTGTCAGCTATACAAAATGTCATGTCTGTGGTGGTCTCAGAGGAATTTAGGATGACAGCAGGAGATACAAAGGCCAATAGTGCAATCCTCTCTTTCAGCATGTTATACTTTGTGTTATCATCTATCAGAAATGACAAGGGCCATGAGAGGACTCTCTCCCTTTTTCCACATGCTGAAACAACGTGATTTCTGTCATTCTGAAGATTACTCCTCTTCAACAATAAATATACCTATAAACTTCTGAGGAAATTTGATAGAGTTTCACTAGAAAGTCAAAAAAAGTCAGTTTGACAGGAAGCAGTCAGGTTCTGGAAGAAAAAAAACTGTTTTGGAAGATGTAGGGATACTAATATTACCATAACAGATCAACCCATGCCTCTCACAGTATGGAAAAATCAATCATTAGGAAAAAATGTTTTTACAGTCACTCTTCATTTCACCAGTTATTTTTTTCTTTATCAGGAAAATTTAGAAGATGGTAAAAGGCCAAACAAGATCTGAGACTGTCTGACAGGGCTACGGAAGCTTGGACAAAGCATTTGTCCTCTTTGAGCTTCAATTTCCTTGTCTATCATTTTAGGATAGCAATAGTCCCTTACCTCACAGAGGTATTGACTGACTGAATGCTGGAATGTTAAAAGTTTATATGGAGTTGTTGTAATGGGGATCTGCATCGTAGGCATCTTAAAAAGCTTAAAGAAATTCCAGTTCTATATAGAGTAGTTTTATTCCAATTTTTTTTCTCCTCTGTTATTCCTGGATAATACTCCACAGAAATTTTCTCTTTATGCAGTTATCTGGGACACCTTATTCTGATTTTATACTTCACTCATGCTTATTCAGAGTTTCAGTTTTGGGAAAAAAAAAAAGAAAAAGCTCTGAATCTGATTAGCAGGGCTTGTTCAAGAGAAAGACTGAAATGTACCTCTTGAAACTAGTTTTAGATTGTGCTCTTGAAGGTGTTCCACTGCTACTAGGAAGAGAGGGTTCAAATGTCCCCTTTTCAGGGTTAAGTCCCCTTGAAGGCAGGAGCCCAAGCCCATGATTTTAGGATTTTAGCAACTTTTTAATCAGTGAAGTCTAACATATGTATGTTAAATGAACTGTAGTGACAGACTGGCCCRGTTGCTAGAATCCATAGAAAAGCACAGCAGTGAAGCACTGCCACCTTTTCCTTCTCCTGTGACTCAATYTGAAATAGCAAGCAGCTACGTTTGTGCTCTTCAAGGCTGCATATCGCGTGCTTCCTGATGGAAACTAGATAAAGACACCTTGGGAGCTCCATGGGAAGGAAGTGAAATTTTGTCCACTTCCCACCACAATGGAGAGGATCTCTCCAGAGTGCAGCTGTACAGAAAGGCTGAGGTGGATCTTAAGCAGAGTGTTTGCTGGTTCACTGACTTTTATTACAATTCTGCAATAATGTTGGAACATGTTCACCTCAGTACTCTGCAAACAGACTTTTAAGTACTCTACAAGTATGAATAAGAGCCTGCACCATCACAGAGGGGCTTAAGTATTTGCTGCGTAGCACCATATACATGTGTGGGGTGTTAAGCACATATATATGCACATATATATGTGCTGTTATCTCTGTGTGCTCAATGCCTAAAACCAGCAATCTCCCTGTGCAAACATGAGATACATTCTACCTGATGGCTCAGGTAAACATTGATCAGGATGTTGGCTTCACCTACTTGACAGGCTACACCCCAAATATAGTATGACAAGCCTAAAATAAATCTATTAGGTTCAGTTGTGGAATGTTTTTTCCCCTGGGACACCAAAAGTGAGCTGTCAGAATTGTGTTCAATAATGTTCAAGTTATTTCCCTGTAGAGGACTGAAATAGAAAAACAGTGCTTAAAAGGTGATCTTCTAGACTGTATTCTTCAGTCTTTGAGGGTTATGATGAATTTTCACATTTTTCATCAGCAGGACTATAGATGAGTCACCTCATTGCTTTGGGTGAAAACAGAACTTGTACAATTTGATTTAGTATGTTGTGTTTTTAAACTTACACAAGTGCTTCAAATGTAATTATTAGAGGAGTTGAGCGGATGCTGACCTGTTTTTTGTTTTACAGTTGCATGGCAGAGAATATTACCTGCTCATATTGCTTTCGAAAAGACAATGGGTGCAATCTGTTTTATCATATAACATAAAGGTTAGTCCTGATAACCAGCTATTTGAAAGGTTCTGAGGAAAATATAATATGAACATCTATCCTTCTATAACTAAAAAAATAGGAATGCCTCCAGAGATTTGGATTGTGGATTTCATTTTTTATAATTAATCAAATCAAAGTAACAATATGTTTTATTACACTGAGACATTACACTGAATAGTCATTAGAGTTGATAATTTATTTAGCAGCTTGTTAACAAATGAGCTATTCTGAGTGCTATTACTACCCTTCAATTAATTGAAGAATGCAGTAAGGGTACAGGTCTCATACAAGAACATCATTTTTAATATTCTAATATTGCATGCATCAAGTTTCTCATCATTATATCAAAGTGCTATGCCATTTTACTTGCAATAAAATCAATAACCTTGATAATAATTGGTGAATATTAAACATTTCAAAAGTTCACATAAGGCCTTCAGCTTGTCATACCTTAACGTAGGTAATTTCGGCTTATTTTCTTTTCAGAGAAAGGTGACAAGTTGATGAAAACAAAACATATCATAGGTTATTCATTTCAGCCCTATCAGAGAACAGAAATGCCAGTGTAAAAAATGATGCAAGGGTATTACCTGGAGCTGAAAAGGCATGTAAAAGTTCTAATTACTTCACGAAGTTCACATGATCCCAACTCTCCAGCTTCTCTTGATCCCTCTGGGTAGCATTTCTTCCTTCCTGCATGTCAATCACACAACACAGCTTGGTGCCAGCAGACTTGCTGGGGATGCAGTCAGTCCCACTGTCCACGTCAATGACAAAGATGTTAAACAGCAGCAGTCCCAGGGCTGATCCCTAACGGAATACCACTTGTCACTCTTCTCCACTTGGACACTGAGATATTGACCCTACTCTTGGAGTGCAAACTTCCAGGCAATTCTTTATCTACTGAGAGGTTCATCTATCAAATTCACATCTCTCCAGGTTAGAGGCAAGGATATCATGTGGGACAGCGTCAAATACTCTGCACAAATCCAGGAAGGTTATGTCAATCCTGCTTCCCTCATTCAGTATTACTGTAACCTTATCCTAGAAGACCACCAAACTTGTCAGGCATGATTTTCCCTTAGTGAAGCCTTGCTGACTATCACCARTCACCTTGTTTTCCATGCATCTCAGCATAATTTCCATGATTTTGACAGGTACTGAGGCAAGGCTGACTGGCTTATATCCTTCCCCATGTGTTCCTTATTTCTCTTTTAAAATTGGGGGTTGTGTTTCCCCTACTCCAGTCAGTGAGAACTTCACTGGACTCCATGACTTCTCAAATAGGATGGATAGTGGCCTAGCCACTTCTTCTAACCTGAGTTGCCTCAGGTGCCCACCATTCTGCCTTGAGGCTCAGGTAGGAGGAGTGCCCRTTGCTGGGCTGTGTGTGCTTCGAGCCTCTGCTGTCGTACAAAGCAACATCCCACCTTCAGAGAGTATCCTCCCCATCCTCCTTCCATGAAAGCTGCCACACCAGGTTCCCCAGAGCCACCTCTTATGGGACTGGGGGTGGGTGCCATTCTGTCAGGCCCTGGCTGTGCCTCTGCAGCACCTCCCCACTTCAAGAAACCTCCCTGCAGGCCATAAGCCCCAGCTCTGCTCTGGGGGACACTCGCTTTCCTTAGCTCATTCCTTGGTATTTCTGCAAAGGGAACAAAGGTTAACATTGTTATGAGTCAAATGACAAATATTGATGTGGACTCCTCTTCTACACCCTAAGAAGATCAACTTAAGGTCATGATTTTACTTACATTAATATCTAAAATAATGCTGTCTCTGTTACTGGACCATCATATAAAGATTATTTGACCTGGAATCTGGAATAACAAAACAATTCTGTCAAATGAGCCAGTGTGTGTGGTTTAGTTTACTCTTGATAGAAGGTGGTGGTTGATACCTGAAAAGTTACAGTAATGTAAACATAGGCTAATATGAATCCTGTTAAAATAAAAACAACCAGTCAAGATACTGGGTTTTGTTTTGTTTGCATTTTACTTTTCYCTATAGTATTTTTTATTTGTTGGGGTTTTTTTTTTGTTGTCGTTGCTTTTTTTGTTTGTTTGTTTTAACAATGCTTGAAATTCACATTCAGGAGCCCTTTGCAAGGGTTCTGTGAGTTCTGTCAATCTCCATCATTTCTTGTACACATCCTGAAGTAGATATTCTGCCAGAGATCTTTGTAAGCCTTCCTGAAATTTCCTCTGCCAGCACTAGACGAGAACTCCGATATTGTCCATGAAGATTATCTCAAATATAAGAACTTACAGGAAAAGTATTTAGAACATGTAACACTGAAAAAAAAAATGGTTATAGTTATTTCTATGTATGTATATTATATCCCAGCACCTTTGGAAGAAAGACAAGGTGTGAACTTTAAAAGCTGTATATAAAAGGTGATTTGCAGGTGACTGAAGGCTAAGATTAARTGTGAGTTGGTGGCAAATAATAAATCAGTGAGGCAGATTTAATCTATTCAGTATTATCCTAACCCTGACACAAAGGGAAATATCATCAAGAAAATATGGCAGTATTCTTATAATATATACATTTTTTTTCTATTTACATAACTTATTTCTTTACAATATGGATTAAGAATACTGACTCCAAACTCTTGGACAAAATTCTACTTCTGTGCCAAGCCACTAATAACTCATTTTGTGCCAGGTTTTTTTTTTTTTTTTGTTTGTTTGGTTTCTTTAATTCTAAAAATCAAGTATAAGGAATGCAGGGGGAGGTTGGTCTGTCTCAGGAAACACAGACTATTTTTGTTGGAAATCTGGTATTTTAAGTAATACTGCATGCCTCATAAACCAGAATGCTTCAGGGCACTCTGTGTTGGATCTGCCTCAATAAACATCAGACAAGTAAAAGTTGTCATCTAAACTAGTTATCTAGTCTTGTTTTTTAGTCAATGGCGAGAAATAAACACCTTTAGGGAGTGATTCATCTCATTGAAGATGAGCATCTGAGACAGATAAATTGTCTGCCTACAATGTCTGGTTCTCTCACTAGTAAGGGCTTATACAACTAGATTAGACTRAGACAATCTTCAAGAYATTTGAAACTAGACAAGGCATRGTTCATGCCTCTTYGGAATCAAAGAACACAGAAGAAAAATAACAGTAGTTAAATTGTTCCGGGAATGTTAACCAAATAATTAACAGATATTTTCAAACTATTATTTTCCTCTGTTTACTTTTAAGTACTTGACTAGTGAAAGGAAATTGTGTTCAGAAATATACTATTCAGCTGTTCTTAACAGTTTTAAAGTGTAAATTATAGTTTGCATTCTGAAAAGCAAAACAGTCAGAGGAAAAGAACAAGGGTATTCTACCAGGGTTTTTGAAACACAAATCATGAAACCAAGTGGAAAAATAAAAATAATTCTATTTCCTTATGAAACCACATGCTTATAGCATAGTCACAATGATAATCACAATGACATAAGATTTGCAGTCTTAATAACCATGGAATAAATCTTAGAAGATACACTAAAAAAAGCAAAATCTCAATACAATGCAAATTACTTTGGCAGGAGAGCTGAATTTTTTAAGAAAAGAATTTGGACTTGCTAAAGCTTATGCAGTTGAATAACAGASATTTATTTCTAAAGCATCATCATCAGTGGTACATTCAGGTGGCATTTCCTGATTTTATTTAAGTGTTCTTCCAGTGGTCTTTCACTATACAGATGATAGAGTGAAAATTACGTTATTTTCCTCAGTTTAAATTATTTGAATTAATATTTTTTGGTACCCATTTATCCAATATTGTGGTAGTCAAGATGGTCACTGCACTCAGAGTGCTTCATTAATAAAAACTTCTAGGGGTTCTAAGTACCAGGACTTTATTATCTATCAGTCTTTCACTCTTATCAGAAGGCTTCACACACCAACACCTTGTTTTTTAACAGTCTCCATCTTGCTTCCCAAAGGTATCTCCAAGCAGCTCTCAGGATGTGTCCACAATACCAGCAGTCAGTCAGTTTTGCTCACTCTTCCTTCTCTCAGCACCAGCTCACTCCATCCTGTCCCTGGTACAAAGCCTTACCTTATCTGTCCCTTGCACCACCTCCTGTCCCTGGGGCTTCACAGCTCAGCAGCAGACTCCATCTGGCTCCAACTGAGCTGCAACTGAAACTGAGCCCCCTCCCAGCCAGCTCGCTCTTTATCACATCCATAGCTGGGAGAGCAAGGCTGTTCCCACTCTTGGATAATTGACACAGCTGCAATACATCAGCCACAAGATCACCTTTAGTACTAACTCTTTGTTTCCCCGCATTACTTTACTTATCTTACCACACAATATATAGATTATATTATCTGTTCTGAAATTATGTCTGAATATGACTTGAACATTTTAAAGGATATTTGAACAAATTTGCAAAGAAACAGAATGCCATATCAGCAATAGGCAAACTGCTTTCTGGGGATCGGGAACATTATTACAGCTTGCGTTACAGCAGGATTCAGGAATTAATAARCACTTTCTACCTGTGCCACAGGATGTTCATGTAAATACTATCATTCAGAGGTACCGAAGAATCTATATCTTTCARCTCCTATCCCTTAACCTCCCCTAYGTTATTYAGTTCTGAATCTTGGTAAGTGCTTCACATAMTATTTAGAGTATTATTGCTCTAGGATACGTGGAAAATCGTAGCAGGTCTGCAAGAACTGTGTGCCCTTTGGGATGCTCACATTTGTCAAAGATGCCAGGTTGAATATACAGGGGAAGAATATAAAYATACTCCATCACCACTATCAAATGGAAGGAGGTTGGGTCTGTTCTGCTTGTAAAATGTGACTTGAGTACACCTGAAGGTGACAATTTATGCTGCAATTTAGCATTCATACTATTTTAAAAAGTAAGAATGATAAGGACAGAAAATGCTTTTTTCACTTTTTTTTTTCCTGTTTCTGGTTTTGACAAGGAATTTTTTTAATCCAATAWGCTGATTAAATCTCAGGGTGAACTAATTAAAAAAAAAAAAAAAACCTGTTTACTTACATTCTTCTGTAGATTCAAACTAAGCAGTTGCTTTCATTTATTGTATAAATTGCATAATTAATGGTAGAAAAGGCAGCATTTTGGATATGATTAAAACTTTCTCTTTAAGACTGATTTATTCTGCCAAAGAACATAAGGAACAGCTATCACAATTCCTTTAGCCTAGTATATCATGTTTCTGAAAATAGATKGTTGTGAATACTTAGGAAAATAATGTATCAGAACTGAGAAATTTATATTGTAAGACTTCCAACACTTTGGAATTCAGTGTCTTATGTCAAACTTTGTCTTCAACTTTATGTTTAATAGGTCTTGACATACATTTCTTTCATTTTTTAAATTTTTTTAACTGTAAAACAATAATCATAATACAATTTTAAATTTTGTTTTTTAATCTTTGATGGTATATATTTTCTAATAATTAATGACTTAATAATTATTTGGACCTTACCGAAGTGTCCAGTATCTACATTSACTGAATATTAATACTGTAGAGTATGTTTTGTCAGTCCAGTAATGCCCACAACCAGTTAGGTTAGATCACTTCAGTAAAATCAACAGGAACACMAATTTTCTGTCCTTGAAGCATAAACAGCTATCACCTCATCAGAATAAACTCTAAAATAGAGCAGAAAGAGGTATCAGAGATTAGGAAATATAATCTAGAACATGACTTGGATTCAGATATGACAGAGGACATTTGGGTTTTGTTTTGACTCTAAGTCTATAAAATGCAGCTACACAAAGTGTCTCACTTTTCATGGGCTCCTTGAAAATATGAAATGCCCTTAAATCCATTAAACATTAAAAATAACTGTGAAAATATAAGGAAATAAGGAGCCTTCTACTACACACATGCAAAAGATCTCAGAAATACAGGAGAAATGTCTGGAGGAATGTGTCCTGTGAAGTCTGTGCTGCCTGGCCCCAGGGCCTTCCACTGCTGCAGAGAGCTGGCCCCTGGCAGCAGTCTGAGCTAACAGACTGGATACTGCAGTGAACAGCTGCAGGGAATGAGGTGATAAATTAAAGAATTATGGTCCAATGATTAGGTCATTAGGTCTTCCTGACAAATGGTTAGCATATTAATTGGTGGTTAAAATTAATATCTCTATTTTGGCTTCTGATAAAGAAGCTAAAGAAAAYTATCTGATTATCATTAGAGAAGGATATCTTTTCATTTAGGTACACACATATATAATTTTGGAAGGCAATCTGCAAAGCACATAAAATTCTTAATTTCTTGTTGTGACTTTTAACAAGCCRTAGTATTGTCTTTCCATGAATCAATGGG
>CADDXX010000035.1:17882-29260 GCA_902810485.1 Alauda arvensis
CAAAGTCCTCTACTAAAACAATGCAAACATTTAATTTAATTAGAAATTCTGGTGCCTCATAAGTGTGGCCCAATGTTTGACTCTAGATAAGAGGAATAAAATAGCTATTTATCTAAATATTTTCTTCATGTTTTCTTTCTATTGTTTATCTTTATGTTTTTTTCATTTTCCCAACATTATACATTGTGAATAAAACTTTGTATAACAAAAGATGAGTAACAACCTTTTACATGTCCTTTCCACCTTTATAAATGCTGACAGCAGGTGAATGCAACAGTGGCAGTTTAAATGTTTGATTCTGTGAATTAAATTTTGTCTCAAAGTAAACTTAAGAATACATATMCAAGGGAGCTCTGAGATCTATTATATTTCTACCTTCTTATGTTTAAAAATGTGTAATATACATAAAAGTACAGAATTGATGCTTTTGTCTTCTGTTGCAGTAGAGGAAGAGCAAAGAAAAAACCAGCTTTCACCATCAAAATATGAACCACTTCTTCAAAAAAGTACTTAAAGAATAGATAAGAGTTTTGCTGTGTTGTAAAGGTCATAAGATTGCTTCTGCCRTGCCATACAGGAAATATTAATTTCATTATGTCTGGTTAGGGAGTACTCACTATATTTGCAGAGTTTCTCTGTATTTAATTTTCATTATTTGTGTTAACATGTTTCATGATCTGCAGAAAAGTCACATTTAATAAAAAAACTGTCTTCTTTTTTCTTTTTTTTTTCCCCCTACTTCCACACTTTGCAAGAATTTACCCTTAGAACTTTTTTCCCCATAGGTTTTTATTTTTAAAGGACTGAAAATACAGTTGATAAAAATCTATCCATCTGTGTCAATATTTCCACAACCTCTTGCTTACTTTGCCAAAAGAGTTTGATATTAACTTAACCCAAGACTTTCACAGACTCTTATATGAAGACTCTTAGACWGAATAATCTGCATGAATCACATATTTAAACAYGGAAAGCACAGAARATGCAGAGAGAACAGTTGTGAGCTCCAGAATTCACAAGACTGAAAATTTACAAACTCAGATAAATTTTATGGTAAATTTTTTTCTCTTGAGAAGATCAAGGAAGTGGTGACAGTTTAACTTCAAAGTCTTGAAGTACTGGTTGAAAATACAAGCACTAAAGACAAATAGAGATCTCATCTATCTTGAGATAAATTATATACATATATACATAGTATAAAAATGACAAATATGGCCATTATCTTGACCTGTGAGATMATTTTCATCTCATTTTCTTCTCCCYTGCCYTKCTGAAGGGCAAGTAATAGAATGGCTTGGTGGGCATGTGGCAGGCACTGAAGGTCAACCCACTACAAAAACATATTACATGTTTTGTAGGAAGTGTCAATTCAACAAAGAGCTCTCTATTAAAACTTCATCCAGGTTAACAGCTTTTGAAACTGTAAGAAAAATTAATCTTTCATATAGATGATTAAATATGAATTTTACCATCAGTGGATTAACTTCACTGTATACAATACTTGTCTGATGGAGGTAATGAACTTTCTTCACTSAAGTTTACAGAGTTKGTTTCCTATTTATCACTGACAAATGCATGGTTATAACCAARTGAAGAAAATCYAATATTCACAATTTGGAAAAACTGAYTGTAGAAAGACCAAGATACTAGTTTGGAAAAAACAAAAGTGTTCTCCCCTGTCTCTCCACTCCCACTTTTGGATATTTTTCATTAAATTAAYTACCTGTGTCTAGTGCAAAAAATACACAMTAGTGTTTAATATCCTGTGTACTAYAYTGATTTYCTRTGCAAARCTAACTTAAATTGTGATGTTTTTCTATTCACTCAAGTTGTACTGATCATAAACTGTATACATCTGATACTTCTGCCAGATACTTTAATTGTATTTAMATTCTTATGAGTTGCTTTTTATCTCTGATTTCTAAAAATAAYTAAAATTTAGCAAGAAATCTTTCAAATGAAATGTGTGTAGTATTTAAATTCAACTTATTTTCCACAATATTTAAACTTAGACTTGGTAGCTTTTTCATGACCTTTTTGACATTCATTATTTCAAGCTGTTGTAGAACTGTGATTATGAGAATCAAAATATTGCCTGAGCAGGTGGAYTGGGGGTTACACTCCTGTTTCTCCATTTCAAAAACAAATGGTTTTGTCTTTATTAACTCAAGTGTATTGAATATGTGTATGTGTGCATCTGAGCACACAAGCCTGTGCAAAATACATTTGCACAAACACACGTGTARTATCTATTTCAATGTGCACATGTAATTCTGAGGAATAAAGCCAATCAGAATGTGATACTTTTCAGCTTTATCACAAGCAAACTRGAAAGGTTTGGTGACCTCTATCTTCATCAAGGTTCTTTCTGGAGGAGGTGTTTCATATGTGTTAATTAGCTCAAGATTAAAAGGTGATTKTTTTTTTAAAGCTCCCAAAACAAGCTTATTGCCACATATTATCAAGCATCAGTAAGCTAAAGAAATTTCTACACCTAAGAAAATTATTTGAAATTTAAAAAATGCTTTCTGAGAAATTATAAGGACACAACAAGCTTAGGGTAAGACTCTCACTTCTGTAGCTCTAGGTTGATTCTATAAATGTAAAATTTTAATGTACTGTCTTTTTAAGATCTTTTAAGAAACAAACAAACAAACAAAAAAACCAGAACAAAACCCTGCAACAAACAAGCAAATGAATAAGTAAAATCAGAATTCAAAACAGGTGCAAAACARATAGTTTTAGACAGAGATATTTTTTTATCTCCAGAAAACTTTTGTCAAGAGTATTTTAAAAGCAACTTTTCTGAGCTTTGMAAGAGGTATTCAAGTCTTTGATAAACTTGTGTTCACTGAGCTTTGATAACAATAATGGTGGTATTTTTGTGGTGTACATAATGAAGTGTATTTCAGAATATTTTCCTTCRTTCTYAAAGACATTACTCTTTKGCACTTTTTTTGATACAGACAGCTATAATGATTTTTGAGTTATTATTTTCTTTTTGGCAGAAAATTATGTGAATCCAGTTTAAAGCTAATTAAACATAAAATACTGAAAAAAAAATCATATGATGATGGGTCTGTCATTAAAGGCTTTGGAAAGCTTTAAAATTTGACCTTAAATGGAGGTTTAGCTCATTACTGGTCTTCAGAGCTGGATATTTTTCAAAAAAGCAAGGCCGAACATGGCTTCCTTCAGTCTCTTAAAATATATAATCCATGGYCTTTTCATAGAAAGCTAGAAATGCACAGATCAGATCTTTAAACCACCAGGTGGTGTCAGCTATTAAAGGTTACTTCAAACAGGAGCCAGTTCAAGTACTCATATCAGCTCAAGGTGYGACCCACCRTGTCTAGCTATTCTAATCAAAATCMGAAAAGCCATAAGAAKACAACACAGAAGTAAAGCAAACCTGTGGTTTTTGTTGTCAAGGGATTGTCAGCTGAGGCTGTTCTGAGTGGTTGTTATCCCTACTAGTTCAGATGTTTGCAATATACATTCAAAGTTAATATTAAGTTTACTCTTCTTACAATGACCTTGAAAGAGTGCCCCRCTCATTTCAGTAGTTCTCCATTGCATTGCRAAAAACAGAAATAAGGAAAAAAACTACAGTCTCTCAGAAGTAGCCTCTGGTAACAGTAAATACCATTCTACTTATTTTTGCCACTGGATTTAGACAGCTCCCCCTTATCATTGAATGTAAAAAAAAAATTGCGCTTTTATTAGCACTAGATAAGTAAAGAATAGCAATTACCCAWTTGCAGTRTAACAGTWATGCACGGTGCTGCATGCCATYATTTATATTAGTGYRAGCACCAAATRTWTCTATTTCAGAGCCTCATACAGCTTCTGTAGAAAAAATAAAAAACTAACAAAAAACAGAAACCCAAGCCTCCTAATGATATTCAAAACCCAGGGCCGGAGGTTCTGCCATCAAGAACAGAGATACAGTTGTTTCACAACTGGCCCCTGAGGACTTTGTCTGCCAAAGGGAATTCTGCACATCTAGCATCTCTGTTGCCATTTGTTTGCCATCATTTCTGGCCTCAGCCTTGGGGGYTGTTGCTGTCAGGAACAGCCAAACAGAAATGTATTTCTGGAGCAGAGTGCTGAGGCCAGAGGCAGGCAGATACCCTTGGGCTTGGTTCAGCACCCTGATGGTCCCTGGGTCAGTTGACAGGGGAAGAGAACCTCRATGCATCCCTCTCCTATAATTTGGTGCCAGGGCCAGCAAGTGATGACCAGAGCCTGGAGAGCRATTGCAGGTCAGCAGGAGATCATCTGAAGAGCAGGACAATTGAAACCCTGTCACTCCAGCCAGTGAGCTGGCTTCATTGGGATCCAACTTAAATGCAAATAAATGTACAKAGCAAGGAGAATTGGAGGAGTCAGAGATGTGTGTGCCTACAGGGCTGTGATCTTGTTGACATCACAGAGTGGTGGAGTGGCTTCTATATCTGAACAATATGGAATTAAATCAGACCAAGGATGTCAAAAGCAACACAAAAACCTACAGGTACATTGGTGATAAAAGAAAGGGTAAGGAAAATGTGGCGCATTTACAGAGAGAAACAGGACACCTGATTATCCAGGACATGGAAAAGGCTTTCACAGAATCACAGAACCAATTAGGTTGGAAAAGACCTCTGAGRTCTTCAAGTCCAACCTGTGACTAAGCATCACCAACTAGATCAGGGCACTGAATTTCCAGTCTGCTCTTAAACACCTCTAAAGATGGTGGTAATTCCAGTGATTTCACCACTTCTTTGTGCAGTCCATTGTAATGTCCAATCACACTTCCTGTGAAGAAATGCTTCCTAATTCCAGCCTAAATCTCTCCTGGTGCAGTTTGAGACTATTCTCTCATCCTGTTGCTGGTTGCTTGGAGGAAGAGGCTAACCTCCACTTGACTAAAAGCTCCAGTCAGAGTTGAAGACAGTGTTGAGGTCACACCTGAGCCTTCTCTGGTCCAGGCTTTGAGCAACCTGGTCTAGGGGAAGCTGTTCCTGCCTATGGCAATGGGGAGGGAATCAGATGATCCCTAATATTTCTTCCAAAAATGCCATTCTACAATTTTGTGTAACGTAAGTGTAAGGTGCAAGAGACAGAGCCAGGCCCAAAATTCTGTCATGATGCTCAGGGATGAACTAAATATTTCTCTGGAGGAGAGGGGCTGGGTGGCAGCCCCCAAGAAGGTTCCTCACAGCTTTCCCCAGTGAGCTCATCACAGAGGTCTGCTCTTTACTGAGCTGTGATGGCTTCGAGCTGGGGTAGCGCATGCAGCTCTGTCCTTAGAAGGGGTAGATTTTGCAGGGACTGATAATGTCCCTGGGGCCCTGAAAAARGGCATTCAGCCACCTGGAAAGCCCACTTTAGTCTGCACCCAGCTTTGCAGCTTAAGCTTTCTGTGAGCAGGGTGATGGCAATGTCTTTCTGTTCCTTTCCTTTTCATTAAAGCTTGAAGGGGAGAAAAATCCAAAAGGGATTGCTAAGGAAGTATTTAAAATTAATAAAGATGATTTCCATATATTGAAAACTGGTCATATATCTCTGATGTTACAAATAATAGGCAGAAACAGCTGCAGTAAGTGGAATAAATTTGATAACACTTTAAGTAGATTAGCCAGAGAAGAACATATTGTGTGCTTGCAAGAAGAAGAATAAGAAGGCAGAGAGAGAGAGAGGAGGGAAGAGTCGCAGAAGCAGTTTTGTGCTCAGAGCACCAGAGGCTGAACACTAGCAGGAAAAACTCACATTTGTCCTTTTTAACACATTTCTTTTAAGTTTTCAATRATATTGCACATCATGAAATTAAGCTGGATTTTGTAATATCCAGTTAATATCTGATGTTATAAGAGAAGAAAGAGAGAGAAAAATGCTTTGTCCCAATGTCCCTGGATAACGAGGCAGCAGCATCCTGTCACTGATGCCTAACATCTAATGTGTGAAAACTATTGCAAAGGTATGGTAGGTGCTCTCTTTGTCTGTATGCTAACTGCAGTGCCAGGAGATGGAAAAACTCCTATTTATCTTCTTCTTTTTTTGATCACTGGAATAAAACACTCTCTATGGGAAATGATAATTCTGTACTTTTCTGCATATTTCTGACATATGGATAAATAATTAAGAAAGTGCTTCCTTTTATCAATGTCAAAAAGTTAGGAATGTCTCAGGACTGCAGCTYTGAAAGATTTTTACATGAGAGTTTGTAAAAGTGCCAGATTGAAAAGTTTCTCTCCACAGGGAAGAAGTAGAAAATGACAAGTCTGTTTCTACTATTTCTCTACAAACTTCTTTAAAATAAACTCAGTAAGTTAAGGGACAGTTCACCTGTCATTAATCATTCAGGTCTTTCACCTCTTTACAGACTGCCAGCCTAGTTGCTAGTCATTTAATATTGTATTTTCCACTACTAGCTGAATTTAGAATACCAACTAATTTTATCCTGCACCTGTGACAGGAAAGCAACATTTGGTACTTCTAGAATTTATTCATTATATGAATCATCAACCCTGTGCTCTTGCATTCCATAATCTGACATAAAGGCCATYTAAAGTGCAGGTATATGTCAACTTGTATAACCAAGTTACCATGCAGGTTCTCCCGCTCTGTAAATACCACCACTGGTAGTCAAAGTAGCTTTCTCTTTCTGCTGGTTGCTTTCTGACCTCTGTCCCTTAACTTTGCRTGCTGAAAATGTCATCATAGCAAGGCTCCCAAAGCTGTTAGTACTGATAGAGCTGTCTTGCCAACAGCAACAGCACTGTTGCATCGAAAAGTCACCCCAGGTGAAATTGGAGTAGTCTCTTCCAAAAAATTTGCTCYTGAAAGCTGTGTTTGTAATATGTAGTTAAACCTCTTCAGTGTGCCTAAAATGAAATTGAAATCCATTCAGACTCGCTGTGCACTGTGAACCTTTCCCCCAGTGTTGGCAAAGCACCGTCAGACAGAAGCTGTGAGCCTCTAACTCTGCAGTGGACAGTGYTAACATGACCTGTGTAGCTGAGCCAGTGATGATACCATTGAAACATTTTCTTATCTTATGAAGGCCAGAGCACTAGACATTCCCCCTAATGTTTGAGAAGGGGAAAGGAAGGATAATTTTCATACTGGACAAAGCAAAAGACCCGTGAGTACCTGCTACCAAAAATTTTAGCAGTTGCCTATATCAGTTGAAATTTCTCAAGAAAATTTTTGTTTCTACCTTCTTTTTATTGGAGCAATTTGAGTGCTTGCAAGTGTTCTCATTAGAAAAGACAACACATAAACCCCCTAAACGCTTTAACACATTGTTTAAACACTTTAGCACATTAAAATTAAACTCACAGYTGTTTCCTGGTCTTTCTGCCTAGCACTAAGTACTTTCCCAGCTACTTCAGCAAGATGGGTYATCCCTTTCAGATAACATAGGACTTCAAATTAATGAAATTAAACACAATTAAGAAGATGCATCTGCTTTTAATTCCAAGATGTTGTCCATCTTTGAAACTTAAGCAGCCAGTTCTTCAGTAACAGTAGCTTGTTTATGCTCATCAATTCTCAAAGCTCCATTGGCCTCCAAGTTAACTGAAGAAGGATATGATTTTTACTGGTTTTAATTTCTAAGAGTTGTTTTTTGTCTCCTTGTTTTTAGTTAGATTGTTTGTTTTCCTGATGAAGAGCTGATTTAATGAGCAYGGTAAATGTCAGATAATATTGGAGAACTGATTCACAGTGGTGAATATCTTGTTCAGACGTACCCTGGAAAACAGTTGCTTGCCCCAAAGGTTGCAAAATTAGAAAACTATTTCCWTTACCTTAATGCTACAGGCTTTGACTGCCAAATCAAGGTGATAGCCCTGCTGCAATTTCTGGAAGAGTGGCATACACTGGGAAATGAGTCACCATTCAGCAAGGACATTGGGCTAAATAAACTGTGGGATCMTCTAAATCCCAGGAACTTCATTAGACAGATGAAAAGGTTCAAGTTACAAAATAGCRGAGAGGACCAGACTATTTTGTTTTGTTTTGAAAGGTTGTTATGTCTTGAAACTTTTATGTCCACAACTGATTAAACAAAATAGTATTTTTCGYTATATTACATATCCACTGGTGTGACACATTAAAACCTCCTTTCATGAGACAGTGAAGATGAAATGGGCACAAGGATACACACACACACACMCCCCTCACTGAAACAAATGTCAGATGGTAACTGATGATATTTTTCTGCCCTTTTCTAATAAATTAAATGTTTGTATTTGAAGAGCATTTTTTTCTAGATGAGCCATTTCCTGTTTGTTTATTCTGCAGTAATAGTATCTATTATTAATACAAACAAGAGGATTTTCAATAATGTCAAATCTAGCTTTTYTTAAGATAACTAAGGTTACTAGTCTGTTGCTGTGAAATCCAGAATTCACATAGAATATTTTGTTTCTAAATGTCAGSAGATGATAATGGCAGCTTCACCATATTTCCCAAAGTTCATATGGAGAGTCCAATTTATTAAACGAACTCGCCACAAAATTTTAAGGCAACTGAACTACTGGGGCTTGGCTTTCAACATTCATAAATAGTGTCCTGTTTGATTACTTTTCTATGAATTTCCATAAATAGTAATATCCCATGGATTGCAGAGATCATAGGAAAACACTAGAAGCACTTTTTCAGAGTATTGTCTACCTATCTCCATACTGAAAAAGCTCATTTACTTTTGTTTTTTTCCTTCATCCTTTCTTACTCTGCCCAAAAAGACTTTCTCCCTCCTTAAAATCTTTATTTCCCTATGTTTGTGTCTTTGACCTCTTACAATACTGCATATACTGCCTTGGAATGTCTCTGTCCTCTCCAGACATTCCTCTTGCTTGTAATGTTTCCCTCTCCTAGATCTGTGATTTCATCTGACCATACAGTGCTCTATATTTAGTTTGAAAAACCTGATTGGTTAAGCAAAACAAAACAAATCTGATTTTTTGTTTAGAACTGACAATAACTTACAAGTGTTTGGTTTAGATCATTTGTTAAGCTTCATCATTAAATAATGCCACTTTGTGAGTTGACAGGCTGTTCGTTCTTTACTGAAGATGATTTAATAGTTTGCTTTCCAACTGCCCCAGAAATCCAACCAAACATCASAATTCCCTGGGAGGTTTGCAGCATGGACCTGAAAGAATTTAGTATTTGTAAGTCTTCCAGATTTTCATTTCTGTAGCAGAGTATGTGAAAGTCCTTTAAGGTCTGGATTTCCTAATTCTAAGCCACACCATATGAGTAGTTCAAATCCCAGCGTTTAGGGACAGCATAAAGCATGAGCTCAGCACTCTCTGGCCATTTATCCCTCTGGGGCTGCAGATTAGGAGGGAGCTGGGCATAATGTTCACCAGTTTTGTCAGGCTGGCATACATGGCAAAGAAGCCAGGGGAATTTTGAAACATTAACCTTTTATCACTGTTGAAAAACTAAATTAAACCAAYCAAACAAAAACAAAAACAAACCCCAAACCAATAAAAAAAACCCAAAACAAAACCCTGGAAACAAAACAAAACAAAAACCCAAAAACATCAGCACACTCTTGAAATTATTTTGGTTTGTGGGGATTGTTTTTGCAATCAACATTTTTCAGTACAAACTCTCTTCTATATGAAAACTCTATTAAGTTAACTAAMCAGCAAACAAGGGCTATAGATTCAGTTCCATCATCAAAACAGATTTCTTTTGACAAATGTAATACAGCAGGACATTTCTTTTTCAACTTCACTAGTATTCCATTCTGTTGAGCATTCGAGGTAATAAAATGTTCAGCCTTGTGATGAAAACATAGATTACAACACTCAGAAAATACATGGATCAAACAAACACTGGTGCTCCAGAACAGCTTTATAAATGAAATGAAGTGTGATGAAACTTTGGGTTGTTGACAGATATTGATAGATGTTAGAGATCTGGGAGCTCATCTGAAATTTATCTAGACTATGCAAACAACCACATCTAAACCAGCAGAAATGGTGTGTTGAAACTTCCATTAATTTTCAAAATGTCAGAGGARCTGAAGCTTAAATGCTTTCCCCTTCAGCTGGCACCATTAAGGTAAGAAGGGCTTCTCTCTCTAGCAAAAACATCCAAACATACAAACAAACAAGCTAAAACTCAACTGACTTTTTCAAACCGCAACAAAATCTGACTATATCCTAACTGTTGTTTTCCCATTTCATACTCTCASGTTATTTACCTTCTGTAAAACTCAAGGTTTACCTTGAGATTTACAGAAYTGCACTATTTTAAGTCAGTAAGTTCCTGAACTTCAGAATTGTTTTCACAAGGTCAAAAAAATCATTGAAAGCAACAAGAAAAATGGATATAGATTTAAAATTGGCCTTTGTAGAGCTCTCCTGACATGAGTATTTTATTATAGCTTTTCCAATCAMGGGCAAAAAAATCATATAATACCATTTAGACACTGGTTACATAATATGAAAATTATTTCTGTCGAAATCAGTAAAACCTGATGAATAGACCTGGTGAACTCTGAGATTCCTTATCTGAAGAGAAAGTCTTATTGTGSTACAGGAGGCCTCGTGTTCCCCGTCCAAATCGAAATCAGAGGAGTTATTCTGTGTCGTCTTCCTAGAGGTGAAAAGAATACATACAGGCGATCTTAAAGAAAATAATAAAATATTTTGAACTTATCAATCTTAAGGCTCAGTAACAGTGTCTGTGCATATCACATCTGCTAAACTGAAACAGTTGCCATGCATTTGCTAAACTTTTGTCAAGCAGAGGCCAAATTAGTRTGTAAAAACCAGGCAGAGATATCACATAATTTTTGGTTTGTTTATTATAAACAGTTTTATTACCATTTTTCGCTCCATTCTCATTTCAAGGAAAATTAATATTTATTAATATTGGAAATTAGTCTGACCAATAACAGATTTAGGTGTTGGAATATTTTTTTCTTAACAACATCAACATAACAAGAAAAGTAGAGCATATTGCAAAACTACAGTGTGGCAGCTGCCTTGCTTTCACTTGCCTTACTTCCCAGTGAGCTTGCACAAAGTGCATCAGTGACAGACCTAARGGTTTTATAATAAACAGGCTGGCACAGAATGTCAGCTAMAGCATTATGAAGCACATGAGATGGGAAAGCATAAAGATATAACAGTAACTTTACATCAAAAATRACCATGAAAATAAATAGAAAATTATGTGCATGTGGAAGGGACTATTTAGTTTTCAGATATCTATAAACAAGCCCTATTCATTCAGTGRTAATTCCTAGGGAAAGATGCTGCTGTATTTGAAACTGCAACTTGTTAGAATTTTAGATTTTAATTATACTAATAATAAATCCTTGGTTATAATTGTATATCAATTTTACTATCCAGTGATTGAGAAAA
>CADDXX010000035.1:29495-48203 GCA_902810485.1 Alauda arvensis
TCTCCTCTCCTCTCCTCTCCTCTCCTCTCCTCTCCTCTCCTCTCCTCCTCTCTCCTCTTTCCTCTCTCCTCTCTCCTCTCTCCTCTCTCCTCTTTCCTCTTTCCTCTTTCCTCTTTTGTTTTAAATAAATTTATTTTCTTGATTGCTACAATGTTTTCAATAGAGGCAAAGAATTTTGTTTCATTATTTCTGCAGTCAGTTACTGACACCTTATTGCTTTGATTTAAATGAGAAATTCCTTTGGTTGAGCTGAGCCAAGGCCAGAACAAAACATTATTTTCCARTTTCACAGAGAGCAGAGGAGGAGAATTCTGTGATTCACAGAGCAGCACTGACACTTCTGAACTTTTTGCTTCTAAGGGTGATGTTCTCTTAGAGAAGGTGGCAGTCTGAAGGTGTCTGCCTGGCCTGTTCCTTCTGTGTGCAGAGCTGTGACTGCTCCTGTCCCCTCACATGTCACTGCTGGAGTGTGTGTGCAGCCACTGTCCCCATCCCTGGGGAGGAGGTGACTGCACAGCCATGGGAGCAATCACAGCCTGGCCGGGCTGCTCAGAGTCAGAGCCAAATTTGCTGTCACCAGAACAGAGGAGTCATTACAAGTCCAATCTCTACAGGTTCTCAAGAGCCTCCCAATGGTTTATGACAGACAACTGCTCCTGAGCTCCTGTCAGGAGATGCGCTGTAAATAACTTGACAGCTAAATGATGCCTGAAGAAGTGGAGAAATGGGTTTGGAATTACCTCAGAGATCCAAGAAAGATCCTGATTTTTTGAGAATTCTATGTAGATTGTGTCAAGAATCCAAGCAATAAAAACAGTGGAGAGAAGAACCTTGGCTGACTGGAGCCAAGCAATTCCAAAAAATGAAGTATTATTGTAGATATAATCTTTAAAAGGGAAAGAAGTAGATATTGAACATCTTAAATTTAGATTAGGCTGCAAGGCATTTTACAAAAAGAGAAAACAAACAAGCAAAAAAATCTCAGAAATCTTCTTATAAGAATATTACTAAAAASTATATTTACTTAATAAATATACTAGTATGGTTATATGTACAATATTATGATGTTCTTGTTTCCATTCAGTTTCAGTTAAAATTACCAGAGCCTCAGGTGTCAATGGATATTGAAATTTCCAGACATAACCAAGAGGCATATGGACATTGCAGTTTAAAAAGGGTCAGAACTTATTAGTCTRTGTCCTGTTTCACATCAAATATTGATGCTTCAAATGTTTTGTCTCTTACAAACTTCTGGTTTGATTTATTTAGAAATAAATAATATATATAACAATCCTGGGAGGAAATTAAATTCTGGTCATAGTATTTATTAAAATTTTACTGACTACAAGGTCAGCAAGTTTGTAGAGTTTTGGTTGTTTTTTTTTTTTTTTTTTTTAAAATTTCTAATTCCTCCTGAGCTGTAGGGATCGAAAGACAATTCAGAATAGCAGTAGGATTTTAGGTAGCAATAACACAAATCTTTAAGAATTGCTATTCCARGAATATGGTGACTTCAGCTTCAGGAATGCTAGAGTGCTGCCAGAATTTTACCAGTGATTCCATTTAGGCTGGGAAAGGGGGCAATGAAAACTTTGTGTGATATAGCACAAGACACCCTTTCTGCCAAAAAAAAGCTGGAAGAAATTCCCAAACCACCTTCCTTCTGCTGACTCTCCTACTATGCAAACCAATATGTTTTCACTTAACTSTCCCTGATACTGAAATTTTTAGAAAAGTATCCAGGCTTGAAAAGAYCTGAAAAGGTGCTGAATGCACTACCTCTCTTCATAGATATTGCAGTATTTAATTGCTGTGAATATTTAATTATTCTGAAAACTGCATGCATTAATTTGGAATGTGTGAATTCCAACAAGTGTTGGTTCCTGTAGTACCTTTTTTTTCCAAGCAAACACTGATTCATGTGTTTGCTTGGAAAACAAACACATGAAGACAGCATCAAGAAGCATCAAGACAGTGTGAAGAAATGAATGAGCATCTCCTAAGGGAAAGATAATTATTATTCATCAGTACAAGTACTCACAGCTGCTGATTAATTAATATTTCATGGCTATCACTCAGATTACGGAAGTTAAGAAAGTCATAACCCATATCAAATATATTGGTCAAAAAACCCAGGATTATTATTATTATTATTATTATTATTATTATTATTATTATTATTATTATTATTATTATTATTATTATTGTTGTTGTTGTTGTTGTTATTATTATTATTATTGTTATTGTTATTATTATTATTATTATATTATATTATATTATATTATTATCATCATCATCATCATCATCATTATTAACATGTTTTTCTCATGCAGCTTAGGACTGCTTAGAGAGATACACGATTTCTTTGATTTTATAGCCACAATCAGATAAAAATGTGCCTGTCACATGTTTACAGGCAGAAGAGAGTGAATAAAAGCAATCCATTAAGATAAATAACAATTTTTTAAAAATAACAGAAAGATTCTGCAGCAGATTTCCACATCTAACTGTGACCCAGATAAATTAAAATGCAAAATAACCATTCTATGAAAATTAGATAACTTTTATGCAAATAATTTTGTAGCATTCCGTTTCTTGGTGTCAAAATTTGCACACATTTTCTCAGACTATCTCATGCAAAATTTCTTGTGCAAATTGATTTGAAAAATAAACTCATGGCCATTTTTTTTCAACATATAATGGATTTCTTGTTCAATTTCTCAAGAATTTGATGAAAAAATGAAACTAGAAAATAGGTGAGATGGTGCTTTTTTTACCAGACATTGCCTTTAGAAAACTAAATGCTCCCAATTTATAAAAGTGAGGTAAGGCTGAAGAGGGAACCTTAAAATGTTTTTTTTAATTTATGCTCACCTGCTTAATTAGCACTTCTTTTCCAAGATGTTACATTTCAAGAAAAGGAAATGGTTATATTAAGACTAGATGGCTGGATTTGTTATTTTCAAAAGACTGTGTCCATTTATCTGTAGTTTTAACCGCAACATACTGAGGGCAGAGCAAAATTCACATATGTTCACTGGGCCTGAAAGAATTCTTTGTTACTTTTCCCTAAACAGCAATATTCAGGAGTTAACTGGATTGGATCTCTCCTTCAAAAGCATCTGTGTACTGACCAAAGAGCTAAAAGAGTTTAAAAAATTGGTTACTTCGATTTTCTCATGTCACTGTAAGCCTTGACAGAACTGCACTTCATATATCTCAATCTCCTGTTTCTCTCTGAAGTCCTGGCACCTTTGTTTATCTTCCCAAAAAATAGTATATATACCCAGGTACTGGTTTTGAAATCTCATGGTCAGCTACCACAGGGCTCTGCTGTGCCGTGGCAGCTAAGATCTAGAAAGGGCTGAATGAAAAGTCTTTATATGAAGGGTTAAAAATAAATAGATTTGCTAGCATAGATTCACARACAATGGATATTTTCACCCTCCAAGGAGAAAACTTTGAATCCCAGAGACTTTTTTAAATTTTTAGAAAAAACAAATACACAAAAAGTGACCTTTCAGGAGCAAGCACAAATGCACATCACTCAATTCAAAGTCAGTAGTTTTGGGCTTGGTTTTCAAAAAAATGTTAAAAATATTTCCATTTTATAATTAAATAGTTTTTGTTTGTTTTCAAAAAAATGTTAAAAATATTTCCATTTTATAATTAAATCTTTGTTGTCTAAGAGGTTACAACTATTTCAGTTGCAATTAAATGCAACTAAAGAATTATTCGGTTTTCTACTGCCTAAACTTTGAACCAGTACTGGCAGTAAATGTATTTTAATAGTAGCCCAATTCTATCAAAGACATGTTACAGATAAATCTCAGCAGGAATACTTGGGCACAGCCATCCAAGTGCTGGGAGCAATAGCATCCCAAAGCAGCTAAATTTTGGGGCCACACATCAGCCAACAATTTCCAAAGAATATTCTAATGTAAAACCTGCCTTACTTCTCTTCTGGTCCTTTCTTTGTTTTATCTGAATTGCCTTACTAAAGYTTTAATTTCAGGAGCACATTCCAAGCACAAAATACCATGGTGTGCAACTTGTTTTAGAAACAAATTGCATATCTGCAGAGACTTGCCTGCCAGAGATTTTGTTCTTGATTAATTGAAGAAATCTACAAATTAACCTTTTAGTCTGGGCCCTGAGCAAATCAGCAAATCTTCAAAGCCTTGAGGATGCTGTTGCTTAATTACCATTAAAAATATTTTTTAAAATAGTGTAGAAATGGTGAAAAAACTGTGTAAAGATTTTTTTTTTTTTTCACAAAGACGGTCTGAGAAACTGGAGCCAAATTCTCAAGGTGTATGAACAGAAGGAGTGGAACAGGAATATATCCAGTTCTGCTCAATTTTTTATTACATGGTCAAAGTAGGTCCTGAATAAAAGTAAAGACTAAAAGACAGAAAGCTAAATAAACATAAAAATTAAGAAATAYTACAGATGAAGGTCTTCATATTTACAGAAAATATTTATGACAATAAATGAAGTTTTTAGAGAAGCTGTTGTACTGGAGAAACTTGTCCTATTTTCTGGAAGACCAAGGCTGACATTCAAAGAACCATATTTTAAAGTATCAGAGTGTCACTAATAAATCAAAATTCTAGCAAAACCAAATGTCATGGGTAAATTTTCCTTTACCTTCAGTTACTTACTTTTGGTTTTGTTTGAAAAAATCATGGCAAAGTCTTGTAGATAATCACAGAATAGTTTAAGTTGGAAGGGACCTGAAAGACCACCCAGTTCCACCCCCACTGCCATGGACAGGAACACTTTCCACTGACCAGGTTGCTCACAGCCCCATCCAACCTGGCCTTCAACACTTCCAAGGATGGGGCATCCACAACTTCTCCAGGCATCCTGTCCCAGTGCCTCACCACCTAAGTGTTATTATAAAGAGAAATTCTTTCCAAATGAAATAATACTTTGAGATTTGGGGTTGGGGGTTTTTMTGGTTTATTTTTGTTTGGGGGTTTGTTTGTTTGTGGGCTATTTTTTCTTTATTTTTCTAAGGTGGAAGCAYGCAATTTATTAGATTAGGAGTTGAGAAGCAACTATTAACTTAAGGAAAATGTAGGWAGAGCAAAAGTTCTAGACAACCAAAAACCAATATCACAAGAAGTATTTTCTGGTTTATAAGTGAAAGACAGAAGACATCTCACTTTCTTACCCTTTCCATGAAGAACAGCAAAATAAATTATGTTTTTTGTAAAAAAAAAGCCTAGAAAAATTAGCTCTAGGATAAGCTTTCATGAGTTGTTAAACATATTAGTTCATTCTAGACAATTTACAAATTCACAGGCTCCCTTCTTCCCAGAAGTGCTTTCCCTTCCTTGACTCTCAAGTTCATGCTATTCTGCCAAATTTACAGCTGAAACTCCAGGCAATGTGGAAGTCTCCTAGGCAGCTGGGGCTGTTTCCATAATTCACAACACATGAACCACCCGAGGTCAGAAGTTGCTTTGATCTTCTTGATTCCAAGGAAACACAATGCCACCTGAGTAGAGGAAAGTGACAGAGAAGGTACAGAAAACTATCAGGGGAATGCTCAGTTTCAGCTCTAAGGGGTTTTAATGGACTATTTGTGGTATTTTTGTATGTGGATTTCAGACAAAATTTCATTTTATGAGCATTAAAAATGCCCCTGAAACTGTATGTGTTTCTTTGATATTGTAAATGCATTTTAGGAAAAAAATGTTCTCTGTGAGAGAACCTCTCTCTAGGAGGTAAAGAGGGAGAAACAACCCACAAAACTGCAATTTAGGGAGAATTTTGCCTTTCTGGAAATGTGACATGTACAAAAATTCTTCTTATTATTACTCCAATATTCTCCCATCACATAGGCATCTACAGAAGCCAGAATAATCCTGAGAWTTTGACAGCAACAAAGGGACAATCTGTCCTCTGTAAGGATGGGGGAGGTAATCTTCTTCCCATCCTTTCATTCAAATGGTGAAAGCAGCAGGACTGAAAACAGAGTTAACTATCCCAGGATCCCTATCCCCAAGCATATTTACTTCAAGCTTCCAGGTAACCTGAAAGTTTAATTCAGAGGGATRCCAAACTCTTCCCCTGTTGTTTGGGATACCTTATTTTTCATATCCTGACACTATCAATATTCTCTCTTTTCTGGAAAGACCTGTAGTAGGAAAAACGCTTACTTGATGCACTATGGGTTAACTAGCATAATTTTCAATTTTTCTACTGCAAGCYTTTGCAAAGCTCACTGCCCCTAATTGATTTATTGATTTATTCATAATGACAAAACAGTGTGCATAAAGCAGATGCTAAACATAACGAGCCATAACTTTAAATCCAAATGGGATCAGTAGCATGGCTAACAGAAAATTATTGCTGTAATTTATTAAGATTTTAAAGGTGCCATGGTGGTAGGAATTGGTTCTTTTGTTAATGAGCTCTGCAGTGCATGAAAATAACATGGGCATCTTCTTACCCTAAAGTATTCTGTTGTAGCAGAAGAAAGAAGGGGTTAGTTTTGGGTTTTATTGGGGGGTGATTGGGTTTTTTGTAAAAGAATGAGAGTGATGAAGCCCCTGCAGGGCTTGCTATATTTTCAAAAGAAACCACTAAGACTTTTGACAATGCACACTGTGGCACAACAGAAATTCGCTGCAGTGGGACTGCCCTATTGAGCATATCTATTTCAGGATCTCTCCTGGCTGTACTTACAGCACATGAAACTGGATTTCTTTAGTAGTCACAGCAGCCTATTCAGTACCATGAAAAAAATRAAGTTCTGTCAAGCGTAAAATTTTCTATTCAGGGAGATTATATTTTTTTCCTTCTGTGTATTAAAAAAGAAAAAAAGAAAAGAAAAAAAGCTGGTTTTATTAGAGAAGGGTATAACCTCTTGAGAGTGAAGTTCAGAAGGACATGGATGCAGACATTCATTTGACCTTAATAAAGGGACTAGATAGAGACCAGGGCACAGCTGATTTCCACTTAATAATAGGAGTCAAAGCTTTGGAATTTCTTTTGGCTGATTTTTAATTCTATTGCCTTTTAATCAAAATAAATAAACAAATAAAATGGACTCTTTTTCCTCCTCAGTCAGTGCACAAAAGAGAATAAAAGCAGGCTATGCTGTGAGAAAACTCAGCTGAGAGAAGGGGACAATCCTCAGACTGCTAGCAGATGGAAGCATTGAACTGGGGCAGGCAGCCTGGGCACAGGCTGTAAGAGCTGAAATGCTCCTCCAGTGCTGGAACAAGGCTAGAGAGGGCAAAAAAGAACAGTTTCAGCATCACTCTTGAATAAGCTGTTCACTTTTATTCTTTCTTTCTGGCCAGCTAATTTTTTCTGCATTTATTTATTTATTTATTTATCTATTTTGTTGCAACACAAACAAGTCAAGTCGGTGGTTTTCTTCCTCCATCTTCTACAGGAATTTCTAATGAAAGGCACAGAGATCCTGGTTCTTTCTCCTCACTTCATGCATTCCTTGACTGCTGTAGAAATATAACTGTGCCTTTGAAAGTCAGAGCTAGAGTAATTTTTAGATGAAATTTAAACAGATCTGGGTTTTACTGGCTGTGCTGAATCTCTTGATATTTTCAGAATAACAGACATAGCAAAGAACATTCTTACAAAGTGCRGAATTTAGCATCAACTTCATTTAATTTTAACTGTATGAACATTATGATTTGGAATATCTGTGGCACTGCCTTATACTAATCCTTGGTAAGTGTTTAGACTTTTGGCAGCATTTGACCTGGTTTTTAAAACCGTGTGTATAGACAACATTATGAAAGGTAGGCATGTTCAGCTAAGAAAGAAAGTAGAAAAAAAGAAGAAAGCAGAACAAAGAACAAAAGGGAGAGGAAGTTACAAGAGAAAAACAAAATGTACTCTAAATAAAGGGAGTCACAGTGATTGTAGTTTACATATTATGTAATGTAGACCTGTATGGAATAAAGGTGTTCTAAAATTTTTCTGTAGAGATTTTTGCACCAATAAGAGCAATAATTATTGAAAAATAAGATTAAAAAACCCCAGGGTTTCATCTATCTTTGCAAGAATAGTTTCCATTTCCTTAGCCTAGAAATTTTTTTTGCCTATAGAGGCGAGAGGCATGTCTGTCCATGGTTGTGAAATGAACTGTGAAGTGTATTTGCAAAATAAAATTTTCAAACTGGCATTTAGCCATCGACTTGCTGTGGCTATCATCTCTCTTGAAATGCTGCCTTAGCAGAGACACTGAGATCCTGAACAATTTTGGTAGAGCCTTTATATATCCCTGTGTATTTAAGGAAAACTTGCTCAAGCATTGATAAAAGATAAAAGAAAAGTACTTTCAAACTGAATATTTGCACAGCACTGTCTTGTGAACTTTTTACCGCATGTATCATATATTTCCATAGCAATAAAAAAATAATCTTCATTTTCTTCACCCTCCCCCACGAATAAACTCAGTGTAGCTGCCGTGGTGCTTCAACTCTGAGTGTCATTTGTCAAAGGAAAAAAAAAAGCTATCATTCACTATGGATTTTGGAAAGCATGGGGCTGTGGTCAGACACATTGGCTGTTAAATGGAAGAGGTAAAGCAAGGTAATAAATGCTTATTCTGAAGRCAGCTCAACACGCCCAGAAATGTGGAGTTAAGATTACAATCAACAGGCAATGCTAGTTTCAATTTAGGTGCCACCCTCTCACCACMCAAGTCTGTTTAAACTTCTGCACAACATATAAATTATATTTTCAACAGATATGATGTTCTGTACCTTCAACCAGTGTTGTCTGAACAGCATTGAGTACATGAAAGTTTGAATCATCTGAGACTGAGGAATAGCAATCATTCTCTACCATATAAATGTAAAAAAATTATACATTATCTGAGGACAAGGTTAAAAAGAGTGCTTTGGAAAGCTAGAAATGAACTCAGATTTCCTCAGTATAAGTCCAGCACTTAACTGCAACAGCATAAGAAGTCTTGGAGCTTTGCCTTCTAATTAGAGCAGTAAGACCTGCAGAAACTAGAGCATTCTTTTTTTTTTTTTTTTTTTTCAGTAGAAGAGTTTTACAGTACTATGAAAAAAGTCTAAAGATACTTTAGGATACTCTGCCCATTCCAGTTTTATCTTGTCAAAGGAGGATGCTACTGAAAGATCTCAGGGAATATCGTATAGGAAGAAATGTAATTATAAGAATGGGAACACATCATATGTTCTTGGAGTAATGAGACAGACTGACTTTAATGTTATTATCTGTTATTTGCAACTGACTCCAGGCTTTATACTACCTCAGCTGACTGACATAATTGGGATCCTGTGTTCTCTATATGAAAATACATTTCTTCACATCACTGAAGCTGCAAGAAGCGGGGGAGKAACATATAACACCTTTGGGCTCAAAGGAAGAAACAACAGGCTGGGATTTGAGTTGGTACTTCTTAAGTTGGTTACTTCCTCCAACACTGCATTAATTTGAACAGAAAACACAGATGAATTGAGATCATCAAATTCTCTTTTACTGATAACATTCCACCAACTACTGCTAGAATATGATAATCTGAGGAGAAGGCAGATTTCCTACCATTATTGCAGAAGACAGACATTCATTTTGCCTGTACATGAGGGAAGATAATATAGTTGTAAGGCAATATGACCTTTGAGTAGTTAAAATATTTTAAATAGAATCAAATGTCAGAAACTATGCTTTTATGTTTTATTTCTACTGTATTAAGCTTTTGCCTAATCAAAATTTTCATTTTATTTATAGTTCCCCTTTTTTTTTTCCCAGTGCTAATACAATATATGCCACAACATCTTGACAACTAATTTAGTACCTGAAATCWTTCCTCCACAATCTTAGGTCAACACCTGACACAGAAAGAGGGAAATACTCATCCCTCTGTTACCCCCTCACCCCCAATTTTGTCAAAATAAAATGGGGCACCAGTATTATGATAGACACTAAGGTATCTATCATGAGAGGAGAGAGAGGTTTGTATATTTTTCATCTCTTACACAGGTCTGACTACAACCAGAAGCACAAAATTTGATTATCTTTTTCTGATCATGYATAAAACACATTTTGTACAAGACCTGAAATTACCCAWTGCTATTAAAATTTTCTGAGAAATGTATGAATGTCAATTACTGAATCCTTGTAGCAAAGAATTTCACACCTTATGATTAAATGCTGCAAATGCTTCCTTGCTTCCTAGTTATAAAAAAATATGCCTACTSTTATTTACTGGTCTACTTACATTAACAGAAAATTTCTTTCCTAGCGCAGAAAACACAACCACAAATGAAAGAGGCACACCCACCCACAAACTGGATGCTAACTGACTCTAGATGGCATATTTGCTCAGGTAGGTGTCCCTGAGCTTYCTCAGTTTTACCAATCATAAAAATTCTGTTAGTACTTAAGGTAAAATAAACACAACCATTTCAAAGTTAACCACACATTAAAAAAAAAAAAAGAGCATATTTTGCTTTTGTTCATAGAGACATTTTTTGTTAAATTAAGTTTCAGTTCTGACTTCTTTCAGTATATTCAATTTTAATGAAAGTGCAACACCATCAAATATGAGAAAACTATGAATTATCTAACTATGAAAACTTTAAAATTCCACCCAGGACTCAAATGGGCCGTAGATAGCAGAACATAAGTACTGTGTTAATAATACTAGAAATTAATCTGGCTGCTGCCCTAAAAGACAGCAAAAAAAAGGTTTCTATTAATAAGTTAGCAACAAAAGGAGGGCTAAGGAGACTGTCCATCCTTTATTGGAAGGGGAAGGCAGGAAATAGTGGTAAAGAATGAGGAAGAGGATTAAATACTTAATACCTTCTTTTCCAACCCCTGTTCTTTTCCTTCTGCAAAATGGTTTTTGTTGTCCTGTTTTTTAAAGTAAGTTCTGCTTTTGGTTTGACACAGGAAAATTTGAGGAAAATTGGGAAGATATATGCYTGGGGCATACCTGGTCATATTTAGAGTTAACTTAGAATGGTTTGGTTTGGAAGYGACCTTAAAGATCATGTAGTTCCAACCSCCACCCTGCCATGGGCAGGGACACCTTCCACTAGAGCAGGTTGCTCAAAGCCTTGAGCACTGACCTTCCACACCCCCAAGGAGGGAGCATCCCCAACTTCTCTGGGCAACCTGCACCAGCATCTCACCACCCTCATAGTAACAAAATTCTTCCTGATGTGTAATATAAACCTACTTTCAGTTTAAAGCCATTCCCCTTGTCCTATCACTTCGTATGCTTGTCAAAAGTCCCTCTCCAAATTCCTTTTRGGCCCCCTTTGGATTCTGGAAAGCTGCTCTAAGGTCTGATGGAGCCTTCTCTTTTCCACGTTGAACCACCCTGACTCTTTCAGCCTGTCTGTATAGGAGATACGCTCTAGCTCTTGGATCATATTTGTCACCTTCCCCTGGACTCTCTTTAGCAGGTCCATGTTTTTCTGAAGTTGGGGGCCTCAGAGGTGGACAGAGCACTCCAGCTGAGGTCTCACAAGAGAGGAGTTGAGCAGTAGAGTCACCTTCCTCAACCTGCTGCCCACACTTCTTTTGATGAAGCCTGGGATGGGGTTGGCTTTTTAGGCTGTAAGCAGACATTGSCAGATCATGTTGAGCTCATCACCCACCAGTCCTTCTCCACAGGGCTGGTCTCAATCCACTTCAATTGATTCCATTTTTTTTTTTAACTGTGATAACYTTTCCGTATTACATATTTTCTTCCAAGTTGGAGGTCACAGTATCAGTTTTTATCAAATTCACTGCTGGGCTCTTGCTTACCCAATGATGTGAATTAGGTTATGTTTTTCAGCAGACACAGTTACTAATTGCATGTTTGAAACACACAATATCAATAAACCATCTAAGGGTAATTGAGGGCTAGTGCAGTCAGCCTCTACAAAATAAAGTATTAAATAATTCTTACATTAGCATGGAAGTAGTTTCTTCTTTACCTAAACAATAATTATGTTGACAATATTGCYCAGTTGGAAGATGCAGCAAAAATATATCAGCATACAGATGTCATCAGAAAGGGCACTTCAGTGCACACCATAATTATGCCTTTGGACACACCATGCTTCTCTTAAAAGCCTATCTTAATTATCTCAGAGGACATGCTAACGGATACCTAATATTACTGTCGATTTTCTACCTGATATGGTGGACATTATCATGAGAAAAATTCCTCTGGACAGGGGAGGTATGCTTCATGCTACATTTGCCCTTCCATCTGTGGTGTTTTCCAGACCTTCTGACTATGGTAGGATGACTGAAGTGTTGCTCCAAACAGCTAGAGAACCACTGCCATAGTCTTTAGACTATGTCTGGATCTTGGGAACATGGGATAAACTATGAAGAAGACATTAAAAAGTTTCCTTAAGTGATTATAATAATTAGAAATAAAATAAAAGGACTTGAAACTGCTACCTTGTCATGTGTCTGTGTTAACAGTGACTGAATTAATCCAGAACTGGTGGGTGAATAATGCTCAGATCACCAGTAACCGGTAACATGTGAGTACTTGGAAGGTAGCACACCTCAACAAAGCAAAAAGTCACAGTACCAATAGAATCTTTACAGTTCATGAGGAAATGCCACTAGAAGGTGCTAGCAAATACAACCAAGGGTTCAAGAACACATTTCCCTCAGTAACACAGTCTCAAAGCACAAGACCCTGATTGTTTTGCTCAGTATTTGCAAATTATGACYTAAAAATTTTGCAGTAGAAAAGGTTATTAAGATCTATTTTCACAACCAAGTCTGCTCTAGACCAATCAAAGGCTATCTTAAATTATTATTGCTTCTTGTATCATCCCATTAAATGCTTTGTTTCATAGGAATTTCAGCCTTTAACTGCATTCTCCTTTGGGTTCATGAACAATGTCCCTTGGAGCTTTTACCAAGATTCTCTAAGAAACTGCAGGATTTCATACACTGTATGTTCCCCAAAGGAACAAACTTTCTCCAAAGATGAATTGTATTACTGGCTTTTTTATGGCAGCATGAGTTAATTGATTCCAGCTAAAAAAATAAATTCTAGTCTTTGTTGACTAGTAACAATTTCTAAGGAACATGAAAACCATCCCTGCAATGGTTATTAATTCTAGCCACGTTCCAAATGGCATCTGATGCCATAAAAAATCTGTACTCAGTGCAAGCAACTGCAGAAAGCTGAGCTCAGCACAGGATATCAGTGGTTTAAGAAACCACTGTTTAATTATTTTTTCCTGTATATATTTTCCTTAATGACTTATGAGACCACATCTTAGAAATGGTCAGAAATGACTCAGTGACTGTTCTCCCCCAACAAGAAGATAAAACTAGGAGGATTTACTCAGTACTGCAGATATTTTTATTTATTTTCTAAAATGTAGTTGCAGAAAACAAATGTGTTTATTATAAATCAAAGGAGGCCTTTGTCAAGGTGCTCTCACACTGTTTAAAGCCAGTTATTCTGGTTACAAACAATTTGATTAACATATTGCAACTATAACATTTAACTATAGCATGGCTTTTCTTTTTAACTGTATCATTGAGAATAAAGGGAGGATTCCTGTTGGCATATGAAAGTGAATTAACCTTACACCCTTTGTCTGCCCTCTGAGATTTCTATGTCAGACAGGAGGACTGCTAATTTGAAGTAATTTTGTGAGTCACTTCACAGTTGAATAGGTAAAGTACAAATAAGTGTGAAGTTGCTAAACAATTAATTTTCTGTTATGAGATACAGGACAGTTTAGTGGTATTACAGGACACTCTGTCATTATGTGGCAAGAAAGGAAAATTACATAAATTACATTTATAAAATGACATATTTACTGGACTAAAATTAATTTAATACTATCCAACTTCATAAAATACAGTCAGGTTATTTCCAAAGACTGGAATAAGTGCTAAGAAAAAATTTTATTTGGTTGTATTTTAACAATATTGCCACAAAACATAGRTTATTCATAAATAAATAAAGGCAGTTTCATAGAAATGCACAAAATGCGCATAAGCAAAAATTAGTCTTAGCTACTGAAAGTCTCCATTATGCTCATCATGASAGTAAATTTTCAAAAGTGAAGTTAGGCATAATATTTTCTCTCATTTTATTGAATAGTCTAACTGGAGGGTGTTTTGCACACCATCATTTCCTCTCAATAAATGTACTTGCATTACATTTTCAGAAAATGAATGCAATTTTTTTTTTGTTTTCAGCTGTACCCTTCCCATTTCCTTTAATCATATTAGAAATTAATATTARAAAGGTTAAATCTTAGCTGAACTAACCCATTTTCCTGCTAATGATTATTTGAACTGTTTTTCAGTGAGTTGTGGAAAACTATCGAAGATTATTGAAATGCTATAAGGAAACTGAGACAATATTGCATTTGAAAGATAAATWGTAAATGAACAATATATTTTTTAGTCCTAAAAGCAGAGTCTTGCAAACATCATGTACTAATAACCATTGTGGGAAACATTGGTATAATACTATAGTCACATGACACAATGTAAACATTTTCTTACAAGACAAATAACTTACACATACGCCCAAACACAGTCTCATCTCCTGGACTACTCCATTAGTCATGGACCTGATAATGGATCCTTTTCCCCATATCAAAGGCTTATAAGCTGTACTTTTTCTTCCTATGAATAATTCACCAAGGTACGTCTTTTCACATCTGTGTACAAGATACTTCCACCTACATATTTCATCTCTGCCKTGTTCTCCCTACCTGTGTGTCATAATATTCTTCTGGTTACTCTCCATGGTTCAGCACTGCTGGCTTCCTTTGGAATCCTAAGATTTTTTTTTCACTTTCCATCTACTACAGAGTTAATCAGCTTTAAGTGACCTAGCCTTTGAGAAAGCTGTCCTTCCTTTACCAGTCCCCGCCTGGAAACTGGAGGCAATTCTCAGCCCTCCTGGCATTGTTCCAGCAACTGTCTTCCTTGCTTCTGATCTATCTGAATAATTCTTATAACTCTCAAAATGGTTCTCCTGAAGTTCTAGTGATTCTATGCCCAGCTGTTAAAAGAACATTCAGAAATGCAACCACAGAATGACATAACAACGGAATATTCTGAGTTGCAGTCCAGGGTAAAAACTTCCAATTACGTTTTTATCTCTGGGTCAAAACCTAGTTCTTGACTGATTCTGAACAACTGTACTGAAATACAAATAAAAGAAAATTTTCTTTAAAATATGAAATCTTTGGTTAATCCAGGCTGAACAGGCAGTTAGCAATGCCATAAGAAAATGTTAACAGCTGTATTTGTCCTTCTGTACATGAATAAAAGTTAGACCACTACAYTAGAGCAGAAGGTATATCTACACCTGCAATAGCAGAAAAAAGGATATGAAGTTTCACTTTTTTTATTAAGAATTCCAGATTTGCACAATTTCAGATAAAATTTAGGCTTGTAAACACACATTCTATGTTTCTATAAAGGGTCTGTGATGCACATACAAAAATGAGAKCTCTGAATGATGATTTTAGTGCCCAGACTCATTCAACCTGAGATCATAATTAAATTTTGAAAATATCTCACTCCACAGATTTAAATTCTCAGCAATTCTTAATATAGGTACACAACTAGAATTTGATGCYATGATAAATCTATTTGTTAGTTTCAGATACAGTTTTCCTCCTGTTATGTGATCTTCGTAATTCTTCCTTTAGAACTTTGACATTTTCTCATTTGTATCCAATCACATTACATTTGCATATAGCCTAATCTGTTTTGATGAACTAATACATTTCTCATGTTTTTATAAGAGTAGGGAGGGACTTTGCCAAAAGTAGTCGTTGTGCAATGAAAGACCACAAAAATGTCTCTGACAAACACAGGGAGCTAAATGCAATCAAATCCAGGACTTGATTGTAAAGATTGAGCACCACCTCTTCATCACTTTCTTGTAGCATAAATTTTATAGATTTCTTTTAATTTAGCCTGTTGTTAGGACAAGAAAAGATCACACTTGTAGAATCAGTGTCTCCATTTCTCTTTGATGTGACAGAAGGGTCTTAGCTTATGGTCATGAAGAGCCACACCGTAAGCCATTCAAGCTCAGAAGTTCTGAATGTTATGCATTAGCTCCTTTCACCATGTTTTGTTTTATACTTCTGCAAATTTCTAGCTTCAAGTAATGACAAAGATCTGTAATTTTTTATAATTTCAGTTCTTGTATTTAATTGATATTCCCAAACCATAATAACATATGACTGATGCATGGGAATGAGGCACCACAATAGCAGGTTTTCTTCTGGAAACACTCATTGCCAGCAAATATCAATGTCTTGCTAACTACAGGAATAATGTAAATAGAATCTGCCTGGCACAACTGTTATGTATAAAATTAGCATAGTTTAAAATTCACATACAAATACAGAAGCAGACTTCCGTGTATTTATTCTGCTGTGTTTCTGGAGGGAGCATGCTTCCCTCAAACCTGAGCATTAACAGCTGATGGCCTGGACACATTTTACTCATCTTTTTGCTTTACAAACTACAGTGTGGTGTGTAAAAGAAATCAGAACCTTCAACACTTAAGACCAACAGAAGCATATGCAAGTCTCTCTTCTGTCAGTCATAACTGCAGTTTTAGTAGATAAGCTTTACAGATGGAAAAAAATTAARAGATGAGGAGGAAAACATACATGTAAAATTTGTCATCTACAAAAGGGGTATATGCAAATTCCCTTTCTCTCAAAAGGTGAAAAAAAGTAGAAGATACAAGTTCCAGCTTTTTCCAGCTGATATAGGCAAGGAATAGCCTAACTGYTTACAAAGAAATGTTGAAACACCAAGAAACCCTACAAGCAAAAAGTCCTCTCAGTTTTTTCTTTCTCATTATTGGATGTCCTCAGTTCTGAAGAATTTACTGGCAGGGACTGTTCTTTACAGAAAAAGACTTTTCTAATTCTTTGTTCAGAAAATGGTCTGGCAAATTTTTTTGGTTTTTTTCATTAGGAAAGACTCTTGGTTTTCTTTGCTTTCATTATGGGTTTACTTTATACGCCACAGCTCTCTTAGAATCTCTGCAAAGTACTATCARCATCTGCTGTAAGAAACCAGTGATTGTAAGAAACCTTTTTCTCTGATGTGATGGCTAGAAGACATCTTCTGAATATACTGATTCCCAGCTAGGGGTCTGAGAAGGGAGTTAAAAGAAACACTCCCTCCATGCTTAGTTACTGTCTGAACAGTGCCCAGGAATTTCAGTTCTCACTGCATWGATGAATCCTTAGATATTTGAAGCACACACTATTATGGGAAACCAGAGTATCTCTCTGGTTCTCCTGGATGGGYAGGAGCCTGAGCAGGGGTGTAGATCCTCCTCAGCCTGTGCCAGAAACAGTGGTGGCTTTTGGTCTCAGCCCATGGGAAAAGCACTGCCARGGCTGTCTGAGGATTTGGAGGTCACAAGGGTTTRATTGGTGTGATTTTTGTTATGTCACTGGGTGAGAAAGTAGGGTTTTTARATTTTGCTRTATAGATATAATGGGGCCAAKATGGAGGCAGATGAGTGTGATAAAAGCACACGCTTCTGTCTTCCTTTTCCCCTTCCTCTTTGTGAAGGATGGTGGTTTCTTAGGATTGGATAAAGGTGCAATTTAACTGTATGACATGGGTTTTAGTTATTGGTGTTTAGAGAAAAACAATGTTAATGTAGTTTAGAATATAAAATCCCAGGCATTGTCATGGGCGGGAGAGAAACCATTTTTCCAGCTGCTTGTGAACTTCATGCTGGACAGAAAGAACTTAGAGATAAGATTTGTAAAATAAACATCTGCAGTCCACAACCCAGACATTCTCCAATTCCTTCTTTCAAGCACGGGCCGGTGAGGAGAAAGATTTACACTGCCGGGGTTAATCTCAGAAGAGATAACTTCGACACACTATTAGTTTAAAAGAAAATATTTGAATGAATCATAGACATAGATGGCTGTTATTCTCATAAGCAGTGGATTTATTTTCAGGGAATTTCCCACAGTCAAGAGGCATGATCATATCTCAAGAAAATATAGAGAAGGCACATGAAATTTAGAACTAATACTCTTTGTCAGATAAAATTTCATTACAGACTAGTTGCCTATTCTGGAACCTTATACTAATGAAGGCAAAATGGCTAAATAGATGAAAAAACCCAAAACATATGAAGTATCATATTTACTAGGATGTACTCTTCCATTAATCCYTGATTAGAAATTCCTTGACTAACATTTCACCCATATTGTCCTGCTTTGTACTGATCAATATTTGTGTCTTTTATAAGCCTTGCCTAAGCCTTCTTTGCATCTGTTTGTACTTKGGGCCTCCAAAGAGCCCATGGCAATGAGTTTCTAAGGAAGAAACTAAGAAAAGCACAGATTTTTTTTTTTTCTTTTTTAAACCATTAGACATTATTAAGTAACTYACATTTCTTACTATATAAAAGTAAAACCTGATTTTACCTTCATCATATAATTCACTGTAAGGATTTCTATCATATCTTCCCTATTTTATATCTTTTTGGAAGAAGAAAACTAGTCTGCTTTCCTCTCATCCTTTCCATTCTTTTTTATGTTTCTTAAATCTGCTGCACCTTCCTAGGAAATTACCCAGGATTTTATTCTGTAGGTGTTCATGTGCTAGGGGGAGTCTTGTCAAGCTCAAGGAATTCCTGTAGTTTCAAATCTTCTTCAGTTCCCACTCTTAACCAGGCCAAAAAAA
>CADDXX010000035.1:48253-77262 GCA_902810485.1 Alauda arvensis
TTTGGTTTGATTTGGTTTGGTTTTTTCAGTACAAAGGTCTTCATAAAGACCAGAGGTCTTCAAAATTGCAACCAGAGATGCATTGATTCTTAAGTTGCCTAGTATATTACTTTCTTGCTGAAACAGAGAAAATTCCAAGTTTCCCTCTCTAAAAAATGAATAGAATTTCAAGCTGTTTATGTTCATGATGGAGCAAACTATTAAGGACATATTTTATAAAATATATTCTAAAAAGTGGTGTTTTCAATCCATGACAAATCTAGATTTCTTTCACTTGGCATACTTATAATTATTTTTAAAATTTCTTATGAAAAACAAAATAATTCTCTTTTGAAACTCATTTTTCTTAGATTAACAGCAAAATGTCACTTTCTCAATTTTTTAAAAAAAATAGCATGTTTATTTAATATTTCTTTTCACTTAGTATTACAGAGTAATACTATTATTAAATTTTGTTATTCCTTTGTAATACATGAAAAATTAAAAAAAACAGAGGAAGTTTACAGGATAGCTTTCTGCATGGCAGACTGGTTATAATTCATTTTAACATAGAGCGTGTATAGATTTTTCAAGAAATGAGTTAATGGTGTGGAAGTGCACTGAACACACAAGTTAGACAGGGCAGATAATAAATCACTGTTTATCTTTAAAAATTAGTTATGTTGCCTCAGAAACCATTGTAAATATTCCCTATTCTTCCAGACAGTTTGCAATATATCAGTACAGAATGGTTCACGTGCTACTCAGATAGCAACAGGGAGACAAGAAAATTATGCCATTCTATTTTTTACATATATAGGACTATGRAAACTTGTAAAAGAGTACATGATTTTATTGGTATTATTGACTTGTTTTTATTGTTGCGTTAGAAAGCACAAGAGATCTAAAAAAGCTACATCCCCATCACCAGGATCTCATCATTAAGTGCACAACACTATCTTATATTTCTTTTCCTCAGATAAGTCAAACCACTCCACAAACCATGTTGTAACAGGTTATTATTTCATACCATGGGGTTCCCATGCCTTTTCCTGATACAAAATCACAAACCATGGGAAAAATGATGMAATTCTCCAAGCAGTCTGGTCATATAATTTCCTTCTTTGCTTACTTGCAGGTTCAATGTTTACCCCTCTGCAGAACTAGTCAACCTTCTCCTACTTAAAAAATGTAATAGCAAGTCACGTTTAAGATCCCACCCAAGGCTTTATCTTCATCTAGGGCTTCTATAAGGAATGCAATGCAAAGCAGTCCTAAAACCAAGCTGGTTTCTTATAGACTGCAACAGGCAATGTGCATGAAAGTACAGCTAGATATATGTATGGAATCAATTAAAATAATCAGTTTCTAGTTTCCTTGTGGATCATTCCCAATATGCTTTATAGGAGACTGCCTTTTTATCACAATTGTTTATATGTTTTATTTTGTTGGGTTTTTTTGGTCTTTCCCTCCAGAACCAGCTTATTGTCTTCTCTGTTGTCTCCCAATCCCCAAATTGTGTTGACACGAATCTACAAGAGGAGAACTGTCCCAAATTAACTTTTATAGAGATGATCTGGCTTGTCCTGGAATAGTCATCACTCCTCAAGGATGGATAGCACAGGCTATACAAAACCCTCCTACTCCCTATAAATGTGGGAACCTCAATATCAGCTGGAACCTAAGTTCCTTGTAAATTTATTTCCTCAGATGGACTGAGCAGACCAGCTACCACTGTTTTTCACAATAAAAGGGAGTTTCTTAAATATGGGGATTTGTGYCTGAAAGTGAGCTCATCACTCATTGAAAGTCTGCTTTGATTGAAACTGTCTCCTAYTATTTACCTCCTTCTTTCAGGTCTTGCTTTGTCTTGACTATTTGTGATATTCCTCTAAAAGAAACTATAAAAATACTTTACTAGTAGTTGTAGGACATCTTGTCATCACCAGTGACAGTTCTTTTTACAAGTTAATGACTACTTTTAAAAGTGAAAACAAGGATTCTTTGGAGRGAAAAGTGTTGTCTTTTCCAGTTAGTGAATAAAGCACCAGGAGATATCAATCAGCYGGTCCCCAGATGAAGAATATTGTGCTTCCCTAAAGTGAAAAATTTACTTTTGGGAGCATTAACAAATTTTACCATAAATTTGCACAGTACTTTAGCAGTGAAAAGTTAAGTACGAAAACTAAACTGGCAGAGGCTCCTCTGCAATTTTACTTCAAATAGAAAGCATCAGCATCTGAAATGRATAGAAAAAAGAGGCAGTCTCTGGATGTATCATTTCTATTCACTGCGACACTGGCAGAATTAGAAGTAGAGTAAAAATTGAGATTGTGAGAAAGTTGGTAAAGTTGGAACCTCTAATTAGACTACTTTATAAACAGCTTTATTGTAAAACAAATTATTAGTTGCAATCACCACCTCAAGAAAATATCTTTTTTACCAAGTAGTTTTTCTGTGCAAGTATTTGCATGTGCATTTACAGTTTAAGTTCATTTTTTACATCTATACAAAGCATAAAAAGTGGCTTTCAAGGCCTAAACTCTTCTGGACAAAGCAAAGCTCTTTACAGTATTGAGCTCTTACTCATTTACTTTGCTGGGTGGCTACAATGTGTAGATTGRAATATTTTTCTGTGTAACCTCTGGTGAGTCCATATTCTCCAAAGTCATATGCTCTCCACTGCCCTCCAGAAGCAGCAAAATCAAAAAATTTCACAGAAGAGCTAGAGAAACTAATTTTGGAAAAATCTAATTAAATTAAAATTAAATAATGAAATGAAAATGAATAAGAATGAGCTATATTTTCCTACAGTAATCTGTGAATCTTTTATATGTATATTGCATAATCTCCACACAAAAATATACAGATGAACTCCTATTCCCATTTTACAGACTACCACTTCCCATCCTTCAAAACTCATCCTGACTTCCCWAAGTTCTGCAGCACATCTCACAGAAGTACTGCTGTGGCATTTCAAACTACCACCAAAGGCCTAGAGAAATGCAAAATAAATGTGTGTTGGAAGTATATGTTTATTCCTATATGACCTTTAATTATAATTAATTTTTCATAATCAAAAATGTTTACTATTTATTTTTACATACTTTAAAAAGGTCCATTTTATTTGTTCTAAGTGAAAAAGTCACTGCTGCTGTTATAATCTCTGATTATTTTATTATGTTACACTAATAAAAATAAATTGCTCGTGGAATTTTTTTGCATATATCTTTTTTAAATGCAATAATTACATAGGTCAAAATAATTACCTAAATAATTGGTTRGATAACTGTAGATTTTAATAGGATTTCAAATTGTGAAGCACGATCTCTAAACAGTTCATTGTTTTTGTAAGTGTATTTATATTTCACCATTAAGTGAATTTATTATAGTCAAATAAATTAATTGAGTGGTTTTTTTTAAGAATATGTACTCTTGGCTTGGAAGTGAATAAAAACTGTTACTGTCTGATAGTTTTTGAAGTTTTTTAGGGGAAAAGTCTCTGAAGGTCTGATTCATTCTTACAGATTTTAAATTTTGTCCTATCACAGCAGCCTTTTATGGTCAGCACAATTATAGGATAATTCTCTGGCACATAAGTTCTGGAGCTGGGGTTTTGCTCAGTTCTACATTGCTACCAAATAAATTGTTCCACTGCAAACCACTGGTTTTAAAAGTAAAGAGCAAAGTGTTTTTAGCTATTATAGAAATTAATATAGTTTCTGCTGTGGCTTATATTGAAAAACAAACCAACAATTTGTTAGTTTGAAACTGGAGGGAACACAGCTTGTACTATGCTGTCTCCACAGTCAAAATATCCAGCTCTTGGATTTCTGAAAAAGATATCAATATAGATAACTTGAGAAGCAAGTAAACAATATGGATGGAATAGTGTCAATATAAGTAACAAAAAATATTTAGGAGCAAGAATAATGTTCCACTAAAATAAAATAAAAACTTAAGATTGTTAAATTATTTTATCCTGTGTCTTTCATTAAGCTATTTCATCAACTCGTGTGTTGATGAAATAGCTTAATGAAAGACACAGGATAAACTAATTTATATAAACCCACAAAATTCATCATAAAAAATTATGAAATCTAATAATTAAGAAAGTGTTCTCAGTTATCTTTCCTTCTTCCCCTCCATCTCTGCTTTCTCTTTTCATGAAACTTTAAGCTGCATAATCTTTCTTCCTGTATAATTTTCTAATTAAAGACCAGTAAGGGAGCAGAGTAAATAATTCAGCTGCTTTATTTTTAGAGAATCATGATGGAAGCTTGTACTTCAGTTAGTGATGTGGCCTCTGTAGATAAAGACACAAATCAATTTCTAAGGCTGTCAACACTTTTCTTGAGTGTTAAATTCATTTTTAGAGTACTGTTAAATTATTAAATACTCATTTAAAAAGTCAATATGCTTCCTGTTTTTTGGATAATGATTGTAACTGTCTATTTCACGTAGATTAGTGCAAATAAATGTGACTATAAGCAATTTATAGGAAGTTCCTGGAGAGACATTTATTTTTCATTACTAATTTAGCAGTTTATCTAGTACCACTATTTGCAGTGTAAGGACACAGTGTCAGTACCAATGTCAAATTGCAAACCACATTTTGTGACTGTTGCCTCTTCTTTCATCACAGAGGGAATAATTGTTCAACTTGGGAGAAAACAAAAGGGGCAGTGAAGGACTAGGATTCTAAAATAAATGTAGTTTGTAGATATAGAAGTCATGATAACAAGGCAGAGCAAGAAGTTACACAATCAGAGGAGGTTCTGGCTCTCTTCATTCCTGGCAATCAGCAAAAACTACTGGGAACTAATCTCAAGCATATCTAAGATAGAAGAGATCTAGCTAAATTCCTTCAGAGATTCCAGTGACTGCCAGGTATCCTTGCTCTCCTGAAGATCTGGCAGCTGACTGTGTCCAGCTGTGAGAGTGTAGCTGGTTCTCCTGAGAAGGCAGCTCTGCAGGATCCTCTGCCAGCACAGACCTTCCTCCCCCRTGAGATCCTCAGCCTGCCCTTGCCCTGTGATGGATCTTGCTGGCACAGACCCCGACACAGACCTGCAGCCAAGTGGTTATTRTGTAAAGATGACAGAGAAGAATGTTCTGTCAGCAGGAATGATTTTTTTCCCTGAAACAAAGGCACAGTTTTCAAAAAGGAATTACAGAAAAGCAAGTAAGTGAATAGCATGTGCACTTCATCAAAGCCTAGGACAGTTCAGAGCAGCAGTTTAGGTGCTGAACTCATAATTCTGAGCCACAAAGTAGCACAGCTGTGTCTTCCTCCTTCAATGTCTCTCTTTTCTTGAGCTCACTCTAGCATTAATTAATGATCCACATGGAATGAGGTAAATGATTATGCAGACCTTCTGGTAAAGGAAAAGGAAGATGGAACACTTTTGAGTTTTCCTAAAAACTCTGGATAAGTTAAAGGAGAGAAAGAATGGAATACCCAAGGATTTCCTCCCAAAAAAACAACCAACCAATCAAACCAAACTGAAACAAAACAAAAAAAACCAAAACAAAACAAAAAAAAAAGTTCTTCTGTATGTCAAGTGTAAGTCCACACTGTTTCTGTTTAATCGAAATTAATTTCAATTAATTTAAAATACCTGTCAGAGTTGTTGCAGCCATCTTAGAAAGAAGATTTGCTGTTTGGAGCACAAGTGGGTATGACAATGAAAATTACTGGAAAAAAAAATNCAAAAAAAAAAACCAAAAAAAGAGAAAAGTTCTTCTGTATATGAAGTGTAAATCCACACTGTTTCTGTTTAATCTAAATTAATTTCAATTAATTTAGAATACCTGTCAGAGTTGTTGCAGCCATCTTAGAAAGAAGACTTGCGGTTTGGAACACAAGTGGGTATGACAATGAAAATTACTGGAAAAAAAAATTATTAACTTTTCTGTAGAAAGAAATGAGCAAACCTTACAGAATATTTATCAGAGAAAAAAAAAAAAAGCCATCAGAACTCTAATATAAGTGCCAAAAAGCAGCATGATCTTTCTCAGCAGTCTTCTGAGGCTATGTTTTCCTTAAGATTTTATGCTTTTTGATATAGGTGTTTATTTATTCCTTTGGAATCGTCAGTCAGCCCAACTCTAGTTTAAGAATGCAGTTTGAAAGACTTTGCTTTTTCATATTCTCCTAAATACAARTAGGCAAATTCTTTAACTGTTATTTTTCCATTATGATATAAATGTTATTATACTATTGAAAACAGAGCTGAGAAATTCATGCAAGCTTCCATCAATATTTAGAACCTACATCACTGTAGAGCTTCTTCCTTTTCTATTCCTGACTCTATTAGGGCACATATCTATAAGAATATAGGGACTCAAGACTTTCTTTAAATAGAAACTTAAAATTCAGTCTCTTGAAATGTCATTTGATCAAATAGRGTTTTCTGATTGGAGAAGAAGTTTCCTCTACAGAAATGGAACCTCACTACTGATTGCTGACCTTTCTATAGGTCTATTCTGTGTGAAGTAATTAATCAATGTCACAGTTACATTTAGGGATTCCATCTGCACAGTTCAATTCATTAGTATTTTTTGCCATTGGCTGTTCTGGTATTGAATAAACTTGATAGTGTAACCTAACTCAATAGGCTTTTTTATAGTTTATATTTTTACATATTTTTCTTCCCCTCATAGACTTTAGATGATATAAACTTTCCCAGAAATGACAGAAGGAACAAATAACTTCTGAAAATACTGGATGCAGACACTGCTTATGCGGAGCTTGTTTATGAGGATGTCCATAGAGTGGATGCTTAGGGAATGAAGTACAAACATATCAAAGCATTAAAAAAAATATTTTAACCAGCTCTAATTGCATTATTGTTAAGTTGTAGAAATGCCAGAGTATGACAGATTATTTGCTGGGATAGTTTGCTGAAAGCAATAGAAAGAAGAGTCAGAAAATAGTTTGTTGTTAAAAAATTGAATAATTGAACAGTTTCACAGCCATAATGAAAGTGATTTATAAAGCTCCTAAGCCATTGTTATATAACAACTGAGAAGGTTAAAATCAAGTAGCATGATTCATGTAATTGCTAATATTACAGCTGAGCAATTTAACAGGTGAGAGAGAAAAGAAAAATAACCATACATTATGCATTGTTCTCCTCCTCGTACACGTACACATTTCCTTTGCCTCAGTTCCTACACAGCTCCTATTTGTAAAAACCATACATGGAGAGCTTACACTTATTCATAAAATTATCATTTTGTGATTCACTTAACCATTCAATATCTTGGCCATGCTGTGGCCATGAGGGATAATTTTAATGAAAGATGAGTTAGGCATTTTGCACTGAACCAGGTTTCACCCKTGCAAAGGTCAGTTCCTTGGGGCAGCAGTGCAGGGACAATGATCATCCTTCACCCTGAATAGTGGCCTTATTCTCATACAACAGCCTGCAGTTCTGTGATCTCTAAGACTTAAAGGCTGGCAGAAAGTCAAAAGACAGAATTCAGCTGCCTTAATCCCAGTGCTTCATGTATTAATATATTTCCCAGAAGGCAGTAAGATGAAAAACAAAGGGAAAAAGTCCACACAATAAGGGTTCTTATCACAAAAAATTGAAGTGATACAAACAGTCCAGCTTTTCTGTATGAAAGGGCAAAATTAGAGCCATATAAATTCCTAATTTAAAAAAGTGTTGCTATTGTAATGAGGACATAGGAACCATAAGAGAGAAGAGATTTGCAAAAAGCAATACATCTTTATTAATTTTGTCTCTGAATCTTTCCCCCCAAATTCTCTTCTTCATAGTAGAATTCTCTGCTTTCCTTTCCTAAGTTTTCTCAGGACCATTTCTATGCACATGATAATGTATTTTCAGATGRAGTCTGACATATGTGAATAATCAGAAAGAGGAAGTGCCTCTGTCAGAAGAAGGTGCATATCTGCTCTGCTGTGCCAAAAAGTGCATGATCATTGAAGTAATGGGCAGTAGCAAAAACMGGTTTTGCACTCTCTTAAATGCATTAATTACAACAAATAGCCAGAGTCTGCTCAAAGGGAAYATAGAAAAAAAAAATCTCCTTTTACACTCCTTACAATTTCTGTAGCATTATGCTGTACATYTTCAGCTTGCCTTCCTTAGAAGATTTTTCTAATGTAATCAAAAGCCTGGATTATCACCAACAATTTCTCCTACTGGAAAATCCAGGAGAGGATTTTAAGKGGTAACTAGTGCAGAAAGAACCTCTAATATATACTTAGAGGTGCTATTACTCCCCCAGTCCCAAATTCCCTGGAAGGATTTTATAGCACTAGAATGTGTCCTTCTYTGTAACTAGTCTTTTTAAATGTTATTAAAAATAATAAGTAGCTTTTATCTATGAAAATAATTAATTAGCTCTGAACTAATTTAATTTTAAATTATAGGGCCGAGTTTATTTTCTTTGGCAGAGAGAAAATTGTAGGAACAAAGTTGCCTGTGACAAAGTTATTGAAACTGTTTGTGAAGGATCCTCATGAAAAAATAATTGGTAAGAGCACCAATGAGATCAAACTTWTGTGACTAGAACACTCATTGTAAACCTCAAACATAACCAATAATAAATTATAAAACATGAATCACATTGTTCACTTTGGCTTGTTTTCCTCCTGCATGAATAAAAAAACTTATACAGTGTGTTTTAGACTGAATATTAATATGTGACTTGGAAAAAAAAGTGCCTAGAAATATTTAGGTAATAGTAGACAAAAAAGACTCAGTATTCAGCTCTAAGTAAAGGCAAAGAACGAACTTACCTGTAATACAACCTTTTGCTCTTGCTATAGTAAATTACCTTATCTCTGCCTACAGGTTGTTTTCCATCTTATTTTCCCTCTCCTGCCCAGCTGAGCWRGGGGACTGATGGAGMAGCTGRGTGGGCACCTGGCATCCAGSCAGGGTCAGCTCCCCCTGCCAGGACARACCCACGGCTCAGCTGTGCTAGTCAAGCCCTCAGTTACCCATTAGAAAGCTGCACCCTTACAGGTGYAGGGAAGAAAAAGGATCTTGCTATTGGTGAAAGGCAATACTGAGTAGGGGCCAAAAAAAATTTGACGTTGTTTAGAATTGTGTAAAAAAGTGTAAAAACTGCCCAAAAATACAGCATAGGCCAGAGGGTCTTTATACATATAGAAATATGAACAAAGTCCATTAGCTGAGGAATCATGGTCATTCAAAACTGGACATGCACTGTTGTCACATACACATGTGATAATGAGCTTGTAATTTAAAAAGGGAAATATTCCTGCATTGTATGAAATGCCATCCAATTGTTTGTGATAATTGTGGTATCCTGCTATGGTGCGTGGTTGCAACATTGACACAAGAAGCCAAATGTCACTGATGCTGAGAAAGAGGAGAGTTGATCAAAAAGCASATTTATTCAGTGTGAGCATCTTATCCCTGCATATTACAGTGATTACATTTCCTAGCTTACTTTTGAAACCTAATGAATAYTTTAGGCACTATATACATTTTTATATTGGAGAATACCAACTCTGTAGAATAATTATTTGGAAACTCCTCTAGGGATACCCAGWAAATATTCCTTGAGTCTTCAGACATTTTTATTGAGCATTGAAAGTCTACTGAATAAAGATCATTGCATTCTACTCATCTTTATAATTTGTGATATAATTGCTCATTCATTTGTCTTTTCAGAGAAATGACCTGAAACAGAAAAGTAGCAAATAACTGATTTTGCAACATGCTTATTTTTCCTCTGTTGTGTTTACAGCTATCATGTCATTTTTGTTTAGGCTGAAACCTGAAAAATTCTGCTTAACTCTATGGATAGCTTCACCTTTACTTCAAAATTCTATTTTTACGGTGAATATAGTGCTTCAAAATGCTTTACACCCAAGGGTTTACTCAAATTCAGATTCTGGATCACATCTTTGATAATCTGGTCTGGAAAAAAAACTATACAAAAAAGATTATGGTACCATATATCAAGASTCCAAATCTCTTTTCACTTCTTTACGTCTTTTTTTTTTCCCTAAATACTTTTATTTTAAGATGGTAAATATTAATGAGCAAACAAAATTCRGGATTTCAGTAACATTTCATTTTATGTGGAGTTCTTGCTCGGGATGCACATCTGAATAATTAGTAACTCCAGAAGGAGGGGGAAAACCAGTGATTTTAACACGTCTAAACTGAAAACACTAATCTGTGAGTTAAACAAGGAAAAGAAATACTAGTACCCACACAACCAATAAACAGATTGTTGATGTTACAGTTGCCAGAGACACAGTCAAAGAAAATCATCACGTATAACTTCACTGCAATTACTTCATTCAGTTCATAGAAACAGCTTCATATAAAATTGTTGATGTTTTTGTACAACAGGAGACAAAATAATGAAATCTTTTCCACATATTACAAGAAAAGGTAAAAATCTAAATGTACCAAGTCACTTGTCTGCRGATTTATGCTTTAACTGTTTTTTACTCAAAGCCGGAATCCTGTGTCTCAGATTTCACTGACCAAACCATTAGTCTACAATATTTTCATTAACCATAATGAAAATTATATCTATGCTTCATTGGAAAGTTCATTGCAATATTATCCACATGACTTAAGTACTTGTATTGCCCAGGGATGTACTATAATGTAATACGGATAACAATAAAAGCAAAATTGCACATAATTATCTCATTTGTCTTTTCATTTCCAAGAAGAAAGTATACTAGATAAAAAAMCCCAAACCCTAAACCTACATGAAACAGGTTGGAAGTCATCACCATAACAAGAGAAAATTCCTGGCATGAGGAAGGCTCTAGAAGGGTTATGCTGTGCCTCTAGTGAATTGTGCATGACCAGAACACAGGAAACAAAATTAGTCTTCCCTATTGTTAAGTTTCCTGTCACAGCTAAGAGTAATTTAAAATACATAAATAAAAGCAGCATTAGAGTTAATTATGTGGTTACTCATAAGCAGGAAAACAGGTAAAAAGCCTTAGAAAAAAACCTTTTGAACAAAAGGAATTTTTATATTTGTTCAGGCTTTAATGGAGTAGCAGTAATTTACAAAGAAATTAATCTTRCAAAACTTTACTATTCCAAATTGACTACCTTTAGAGAACCTTATTTTAACATCCTATTGCATGTCAAGTTTCACAGTGTGGTGRAAAAAAARMAAAAAARCTTGYTCCTTTAGAACTGGACTAATCTTGTAAAGTGTAACACTAATTATTTTTACTTATTCTGCTACYCATTATTATTTCTCATCCTGTGAAACAAACTATCTATTTTTCTATCTTGCCAGATAATTTCTGTCAGTAATTTTCACTGTAGGCTGCTTGAAGAAAATATTCAGTAATCACATTTTGAAAATTATTCTGTTTCAGTCAAAGTAACAGATAATAGTTCCACAGTGCAGAGAAGAGTTCTTTTCATACCATGACTGGAATAACACAATGCAAATTTCATCTGTGAAGACTAACACAAGAATTTGAAAATAGTATTTTGTGAACTGCGTTATCAAGTTAACATATACATTATCATTTCAATTTTCTTCCCATTAATGAAATCAATAGTGAGATAGATGAACTTTAAAGGACAAATTTTAGCCATCAGAATRAGCACTTCATTAAATGCCTCTTTGGGAATATATAAAGGATTATGTGGTGCTCAACCCTGGTAGCTGAACTGTAACTAAAGAATGCAAACTGGGAAATYTAGAAAAAATATTCAAAACATAATTTTGGGTAACTTACCATATATAAATAAAGAAAACTTGACAAAATCTCAAGCATATTAAGCCAAGTGGGATTCTCTCTGCATCTAAATACAAATGTAAATGTTTAAATCTTTTATCTGTATTATTAGCATCAAAAGTAAACCATAAGTAATTTCAATGTTCTGCAAGYCTGAAGCCTTTTTTCATAATTTTTAAGTTATTGGGTCCAATGTTACCATCTTCACTGAAGCTGAGAACAGAGCTAAATCCAGGTGCTATTTAGATAATGAAGAACAATCTTTTCAATAGCCTGGAGAAATATAAATGACAGATAATTGTAGATTAATCACTTAATATGTTACCCAAGATATTCAATCTTTTACTCATATTTGAAAAGAAATTATAAAAAAGAAACATCAACAACAAATAAAATTGAAAATAAATCCAAACTAAACATCTTACAGTACTTACAGTACAAAAACAAAACATTTGTTTTTGACTTTGGGGAGACTTTGAACAGAAGACAAAAACATAGAAGTATGTCAYGCTTAAAATGAAATGGAAAGATGCATGAGTCTGCTGCAGTCACAGAAAACAGAGATATGAAATGCAAAATTGCTCTCCAAATTTAAATTCCATGACTCACAATGCTCTACTTGCAATAAGTTTTACTTGTTTGTTGAGGTGTGACAAGTGACAAAGGGAGAGACATTCAAGCGACATTAAGCTACAGTTCTTTGAAACAGCGCCGTCTCTTTGCCTCAGGTCTGCACAGCCAGCCAAGCTGAGAAGGATGGAAAACCTGTGTCAAAGCAAGGAGTGGGTGGAATGTTTGGGAGGATCCGGTGCACAAACTAGCACTTGTTTCTCCTCCTCCTCCTCCCTGAGTCCAAAGGTGCTGCTGGCTCATCAARCCCTGCCTTGCCCTCAGTCATCCAGCAGAACCTGCAGCCCCTGGCATCCCTTTGATGAATGGGGAGCAGGTGGTGTCTCAAGGGTGGCTATTAATCTCTGCACAAGATGAAAGTAAATGGAGGAGCTGAGCAATGCTTTGTAATTACTGWTTCATGCACACCCTACCAGAGGATAAAAGTATCAGCTCTCCCTGCTTTGATGACGGATTAGTTTGAATTGATACAATATCACTCAGAAATTAATCAACCTCTTGTAGAAAATTTCATCAAACCTGCTTGTTCAAGCCWGTTTGTTTAGAAACACCTGAAAGCATGTATCCAACTATGTTTTGCTAGCCTTTACTTACATATTGAAAGACTGGATAACAAAACACCAGTTTGGGGATCCTGGCTGTGTGAACTGTAGTGCCATTTATTTGTGTATTTATTTATTTATGCTCCTTTTTTCTTCTGCTTGATTTTCAGTTCAGGAAGCTACAGCATTCTGAAGACAATAAGAACCACTGTAAGTTGCCTATGTTCCTAAAACAGTCTTATTTTGTACTTTTAAACATATGCTAAAAGCATTTTAATAAAAATTGTAAAATCCTACCTCTAGTTGCCATGGCTCTCCATTTATGGATACTGGAAGAATGAGAGGAATAATGAGATTCAGTGAGCTACAAGCTAACAGGAAATAAATTAATTWTTCCTAACTGCATTTTTAGCTTATTTTCTAGCACCTACAAAGTATTCCAATCTCTTTCTAAGTTATTCAAGTGGACCCTAAGAAGATAGATTGACAAATCAAATTGGTGAAGACATATCTCATGAAAAGTTTTGCCACTTTCATGATTTTTTGTTTGTCATAAAGGGTATAAACTCAAATATAAACTTCCAAATTTGGAAGAAAATATAAACATAACAGCTGAAAGCACTTTTAACAACTGGATAATAAACCAGTGATTCAAGCACTAGGTCTGCTTCTTATATCCCACATATAAAAATTAGAGTGAAARATCATGCAACTGGAGGATGCTATAGTAGTGCATATTAAATTGTGGTTGTGTCCATGGTCTAGGTAGTTCCCTGTTTTCAATGATCACTCTTTCCTCAGCTCTACACATGACATGAAAACAGAAGGGAGGAACAGTGTASATATTTCAACTCAATAGCTCTGGTGCAGCAAAAATRTCTTCAGGTTCCAGATAATGTAGGRATGCRCAATTTTAAACTCCATGTAGATACCAAAATKAAAGGTTTTGTTCCTGTATTCCTAATGAAATTAGGAGCAACAGGTTACCTTAATTGCTAGGATTTAGAGTAGAGGAATACTTTGACAAAGGTATTTTTCACAGCTTATCTAYCCTTTTCTGCAAGGTATAAAGGGCTTAGTGCACAAACTGGATCCAGATTTAGTACCTGGTGTGTCTCATGTGCAGACAGCACTGCAGAGCWGACCTGTGTGTCTGTCTGGCAGATATTTCAGGACAACAATCTTATCCTTACTATATAGACAAGCAGTGGTAATAATATCAATAAGGGAAGCCTACTTCTGTGATCTTTAAAAACTCTGATTTAATGAAAGCACAACTACTAYAAGACCCTTTAGCATCCTTTCTATTTTACATCTCTTCTCCATTGCTTWTTGGAAGAGATTTTCTGCATACTTAGCATATTATAACATATTCATTCTGTGCGCCTWAATTTATCTCCTCAAGAAATCTTTCTAAAGGAGAGTATTGTGTGAGACTCTATTACATGCTATGAGGTAAGTTATTTTTCTTTAGAAACACGTTAATTTACTCTTTGTTCCTTTATGATGCTTTCTTTCATTTTGTTATACTCAAAGCAAACTACAGACATTAAATATTTTAAGCATTGCTAAATCAAGGCAAGCACCCACATTCAAGATCAACAATGTTACAAGGTGACAGTAAATGTAAAACACTCAAAGCCTTGTAAATATTTTCAATCTGTTTCTGAAGATTTGCAAATGTTTGATGCAAATTCTGGAAGCAGTGAAAGGCCACCAGAAAGAGACGTGGGGCTGTCACCATTAAATAACAAGACCGTTTGCAGTCTTTGTGAAAATGTTGAAATAGTTCTGAGTGTCTCAGATATTAATTTCTTTGTGTTCTTCCTTTGGAACTTCAGGCTCTTGATAAACCAAAAAGGAACCAAACATCWTGTGCTTAGAGAAAACAAAGGAATGAGGGAAAGCAGTGATAGCATTGAAGAAAATCTTGAGAGATGGTAACATAGAATGACGAGTTCTGTTGTTACTAAAGGCTGACTAAAGATGAAGAGTTCTGGTGTTATTAAAGGCTGCCTAATGACTCCTATGCTAAAGAAAAWCATGCTGAGATTAGATAAGAGAAGGGTGAAAACCAAAGCAGGAGAAATTCAGCACGGGTATTTCCAGGAAGAGACATCAGTACCAGGGATGCTTACAAAGATAAAATGTTGAAAGGAAAAGCACAGAGAAAATTGTGTGAAATCCTGGTGCTCACAGACAGTAAAGCAATTGCAAAGAAATCTGCAAGAAGTAGGACAAGGCAAGTTCCTTCCCAGGGATCAGCATGAAAGAACAGACCAGACTACTACCAGCTCTGTAAAAATGGAGAGGCCTTCCTGGTTGACCCATMTCATCTTAGATCCAGCATCCTTCATTGCTTTCATTAGGTAGCACTCTGCATTCTCATAGAATGAAATAGAGGACAAGAGTGAAGCAGCAGGTATAATCAGTCATGGATTATATTCCCCCTTTATATTKTATTCCCTTTTCCATTTATTTGTTTTGCTTACTGTACCTAGAKGTTTCATGTTAATTTTGTCAACCTCAAGAAAATATGCTCCTAAAAKTGTAGCTCTAGATATGCCTCTAGGCATATTTCTGTGCTATTTCTTTTCAGTCAAGTACTTTATTTTTGAGACTTTCACAGTTGATATTGGTTTGGTACAGAAGGTACTGAAGAATTTTGTAACCATAGGAACTGAGCTAAAGACAAAACATCTGTCCTGACAAAAAAMGTGGAGTTTTTTCATTCTGGAAATAGAGAAAGAAAAATTTTCATATCTACTCATCTCTGTTGTTTGTTTTTGTTTTTTTTTTTCCAAMGAACTGAAAACAGGGGGAGGGGAGGGTAGAAGTATGGAGAAAAATACAATACTCTTCCAGTTAATTTTCACCTATCTCAAAAAAAAAAAAAAAAAAAAAAAAAGTACCAGAAGTCTGTCTTGATTACTATGATTCCTAAATTCAATATTAAAAGGCAGGCTTGGGACTTATATGTGATCTGATTCTTTATTGGTTTTGCCATCTTTGCAAAATCACCCTCCCCAAACTGTTGATTTTTAATTATTTTTTTTTTTTCTGTAGAATATATGTTAAAGAATTCTTTCAGTTTGGTTTGATGTTGTTTTTTTTTAAACTCATATTTGAATAAATGGTCATGGTAAGATTTTGCTCAAAACTCAATACTGTCTGTGTGCGGGTACAACAAAGGCAAAGGAACGCCTTTCTCTTGAAATCTTATTTCCATTACTAAGCTGACCTTTAAATGTATGACTTTTTTAGGCAAATATTGTTATAAAAAATTAGCCACTGCTATCTTGCTTTGTGCAAACAAATCCTGATTATTTGCCTCTCCATAAAGCTGCAACGCAGCTCAATAATTGATGCTTCTCTGCTTATCAGCTGTAGAAACTAAAACAGTGTGTTCTGMTATAAATCATACACTCTGCTGCATTTCATTTTATTGCATGGCAGTAGAGCACCAACATAATTGCTGCAATCTGCTATTTACAGATACGTTGCAAGACACAGGTGGCAACTACTTTTGTAAGAGAAAAAGAGACCTCYCTCACACTTAAATACACCTTAAGTGTAAAAATGTAATGTTCCAGAAATGCTGGTGTTGATGCTGGGATAGAATTCATTTATTCTCACAATAACCTTTGATTCTGTTATAATGACTTATATAGCTTTTTTTCTTATAAATTCTCAGATGGGACCTTGCTCAACCAWTTTCAGTGCTAGAATGAAGGAATGATACAACAAACCCGTAAGAGAAATTACTTTGCAAAAATTACATATTCCGTGTTTTTCTCATTTGCTGGCATTCTACATAGCCATAWTTTTTCTGCTTAGAAAAGAAATTATACAATTTCTTTTTTTATTTATAAGTGTTGTAGAATAATACATGCACATACAGGAAATCAATGGAAGACTTTTATTTCTAGTTTTACTACTAGTGTAACTCAATCAAAATTATTAATTCCTATTAATTCTATCTGTTTGAAGTGCATGGTGACCAGCAGCATCYCCCATAGATCTGTGATTATTAGAGGTAAGAGTGATTTCAGACTGAACTGGGAGACAGTACACTGTCTGTGCATCCCAAGTATTTCAGCTATTTCTCACTTGGGTTCAAACTGTTTAACTCATATGAACGAGTACTTATTATACAGAAGTAGAAATGTTGGAAATTTTTTTGAAGAATACTGAAGGTAAAAAATCTAGATCTGGTGAAAGATCAAAGACATCACTGTATGAGTAATACACAACATAACCATAATATGTGATACTTGATTTGATTTTTTTAAAAAAATACTGACTATTTTATACAAATTGATGGAATTCTGTCATCAGCAGACTTCATTATTTTTCTGACTCATATGAATTTATTATAGTAAGAATTTGATTCAACTTATTCTCCATCAGAATTTTCCTGCAATGAAATAATTTTTCTAAAAAGAATGAGGTTAAGGCTTTAAATTTTTAAATGGTTCACTCCACATAGGAACATTATTAGCTGGTAAAAGCACTGCTTATGATAAAATTGAGGGTGAATATAAAGTGAATATCAAATATGTATTTCCTGAGATCTATTAAATAACAGAAAAATCTCACCAGGGAAGTGCAATGAGTTTTTTCACTTAGCAAATTTTAAGTGGCTTGGAAAAACCACTGTAATATTTTCTTTCATTAAAAGAAAGCTTCAAGTATTTTACACTGTTATTTTCATCTTYAGTTTCTGTTTTAGTACTGTTCTACTTTATTAATTTCATTTGCTGTGGTTGATCTATTTAAAGAAGTGTGTGGGTTCCATTTACAAAGTACTTCTGCAACAGAAACCTGCATAGCAGGACTCAAATACATTTTTTTGAAAGACATAAAAAAATAGCTTTCATCCCCTTTCCCTTCTTTAAATAAGAATTTCCATGGAGAGAAATTGAAACAGAATTAATCAAACCAGCAGAACCTCCTTCGCACACGAAAGCCGGGAGCATGTTGGCTTTGTGACGCAGTGAGAACACAAAAAGTGTTCTCTGCTCCTGCTGAGGCTCCTGATGCTGCCTCTTCTGGTGCCAAACAGGCTGCTGCCACCTCGGTGTGTGCTGCTGGTGCAGATCCATACTTTTGTGTGGAGGGCCAAGGGTACACACTGTCCTGTGCCAAGAGAGGAATAAAGCAGTTTGGGAAAGCAAACCCTGTAACTACCAGTGCAGAGGACCAATAAACCCTGCCAAGTCCTCACTGGCATCAAGAGCTGAGAAGAGGAATAATGACAAAGAAAAAGGAAAAAAAGCATAAGGGCATAAGTTTGGAACAAGTTTCAGACTTGATGAGAGCCATGGGAACATGTCAAATGTATCAYACCAGACATTTTGAGCAGGATTACAGACAGAACTTTGGTATCAAGAGCAAGTAAATATTTAATTGCAATTGCCATTGTTTAAATGACTTATAAAGATTAAAGGAAAAAAGATTATGAAGTTAAATATWTTTAGTAATGAATTTTTTAAAATCCTTTATACATTTACAGCCAATGCAAGGTCCGATGTTTCCCTCAATAGTTTATTGACTAACGCAACACCTATTAAATGACTTCACTGCAAACTGAAGTTTCAAACAAAACCTTCTTGGTTCTGGAGGAATTTACTAGAGATGTCCAGAAAACGGGCCAGTTATTTACAAGCAAAGCTAATTTATCATCTGAGCCTGCCAAAAGCAGAGCCCAATCAGTGAACTCTGGTATTCTGTTGGGGTATAGACAACAAACTATGACAACATGACCTTCACATCATGCAGGTCACAAAACAGTAATAAAGCAGCTGTATAATTGAGTTAAACTTCTTACCTTCTTATGTAGCATTTTTTATATCTCATTGCTTAATCKTTGAAGTTTCTTGTTCCTTAAGTTTCTTTTCATTGGCACTCCATTGCAAATATGAATGAATATAAGTACAATGAATTTTTACTATTGATTAATATATATGAAATTGAATCATAATCAGCTATGATATTTGCCAAAAACATTTTGTGTGCAGATCTATATTGGGTATAACTCAACCCATTAGTCTTAAACAGTCATTTCAAGTTGGAATGCAGCTTTTATTACAGCAGGAAGTCAGGAATTATTGAAGAGTTTGGAACCACAAATGACATTAACACCTCTACTATACTACTAACTACTGTCAATTCTGGTTGAGATTCTAAAGGAAGAAATAAATCTTAGTAAAGCAGAGTGAAATTTTCCAAGAAATCCTTTATGTCTCATCCAAAAATCTGCAGTKCCACGTATACTGTGGCCTTTAGCCAAACATTCAYTGACCAGCCAAAGAAAAGAATGTCRTGTTCTCAGTCAGTGGTATTCAGATTCTRTAACAGGAAGGTGGCAGCTCAAGGTCTCCTATCCAGGTACAGACATGGCTCTATCTCCTTCAGTTTACAGGATGTGGCAGGTTTTCAACTGACTGTGATCAGGRGTAGTGATGGTAAAAACTGCAGCTTCTGTAGCAAATGCTTTTCAAAGTATTTGTAAGTATTTGTATCAAATACTTAAGCTTTGACCGAAGGTTGTTTACAGAAATGCACYCTGCTAACTACAACCCTATGGGAAATGCACTGACTTCTGACAGAGGAAACAAAGACATCACTTTTGCAACTTCCATGGAGACAGTACCTTGATTGTTTCCCCAATACAATAACTCCCCTATAGAAAATTGTTGTTTCTAGTGATATAAATACCAGACTTGCTTAGGAACTGAAATGAATTTGACACTACAATTTCTAGAGGATTTCCTAAGTGTGCTGTCAGAARCTGGTATTGGCATTTCACATTTACTTTTGTTTACCATATACTTTAGATTGTTGATCCCTTTAGGTMCCTGCCAGATGTATATTCTATCATGGAAACACTTTATGATASTGAAAACTGTTGTCATGYYTTAGTTCAGACAATTCTGAATGTGCTCTGAYATCACTGGAACAGGTTTGGGCTGGCAAAGAAGAAGCAGAGAAAGAAATACAGTAACAGTTGCAAATTTTTATTAAAAAACCCCTATCTCATATAATGCACTTTTGTGGCAATATCAGTTAATAAAATTTTACTGATGAAAATCAATTAATAAATAGCATTAATAGAAAATTCAGATAGCAATACATATTCTTCAAACTAAATGACATTTCTACTCTACATTAGCCTTACCAAAAATGACAATCCTAAGTTAGATTCAGGTCAGTCAGGTTCTTCTCTTTACTGCCACCAAGGTAATTGAAAATAAAGATTAGCCAATTTAACTAACACAATGGTGAAAAAAATTATGGAAGTTAATGGTTCAATGYTATTTTTTTCTAAAAATGCTACCACTTGGTAAAGTAGTTTAATCAGGATTTTTCTTCTTAAATTTTCCCTGCAGATGGCAATCTTCTTATGTTCATTAAAAAAAAAGTAGAGAATGAGGTAAGGGAGGTGTACTGTGTCACTTACAAGTCACTTGTTTTTCTGAAGTTTAATATGAATGTGTAAAATAGCAATCCATGATCTTGTAAAATCTGTTTTCTCAATAGCACTGTGTTCTGTTCTGTGAAGTGAGAAGAAATCATTTTTGTAGAGAGCAGCAAAACTACTTGTGCCAGTAACTTCCAAAGAGTGTGGAAAATATCCCAAAACAAAAAATGGAGCAAAGAACACTTCTGAAAAATTAATTATCTTTTCATCATTTAATCATTTCATGAAAGAAAAAAAAATCAAAGAAAATAGAGGAATATTTTTCAAAYTAAGATTTGACTCATTAGTATTATTGAATATTTATTCAAGTAGGAATTTTGATTTTGTATTAATAACTTGTCAAATTTCTCCTTAATACTATTATTAAACAGTTCCAGAGGCACAATTTCTTTATTACTAAATTCGTGTAATTTAAAGTCTTGACAGTTTTTGAGATTTAAAATTTCAAAATAATGTTTTAAATCAGTTTTCAAATTTGTTTTAGCCAGCGACAATAAACACCTGGGATAGTGGTCATTAAGAATTTTTCAAAATTAAATATTAATTAATTGAAATATGACCGGATTTTTAAAATAATTGTGATTCATGTTCATGGAAGAACTSTAAGGTCTATATGTCTGTATTTGTAGTCCATAGTAGCACCAAACAATACCTAAATCAAAGTGGTCTCCCTTACAGCATTTACTACAGTCAAAAATATTGCTTTAAAGACAGAGTAAAGGATGAATTAGATATAAACATACAAAGAGAACTTATTTTCACAGGGGTATATCAAAAGTGTACCAAACTTCACCACTGGTTTACAGCTTTATCCAGATGAAACTTGCCATACCTTTTGGGCATTAGAACTGGATGACAGGAACTCTACCTTTCTGATCCTGCCCTACAGCTACTGTATGTTCATACTTTAAATATTGCTTGCATGCTTTGTGTGTATTTTTTCCTCTCTTTGTGCTTTTGGCAAGTTTATTGAAGAGACTGAGTGATAGATGGAACACTGTCAGTGTCACAGCTACTAAAAATCCAAGATATTTTTCTTTGTTTGATGTTGATGATGATCATGATGCCAGACTCAGTGAAATATAATGTCCTGTGTTTTTCTCTTCTTGCTTGGTCTTTCACAAAATCAGGTGGAAGCTATCACATTTCTTTAACTCATCACAAAATATAACACACTGCAAGACAAGGGGCAGCTAAAGACACAGTTCATGACAGCAAATATGTTGCACAGTGAAGCACCAGCTGCTGAGCTGGACATAACCTAGACTATTCAGATGTTAGGTGCTTCCCTCTCTCTTCATTTACTGTATAAATGCAGTACATAAGCAGTGTGGTCTTGGCATCTCAAAGTTTTGTTAGAACATAAGGAGTACGAATTCAAAACTAAAATAGAAATATTGTCTGTGAATGTCAAAATACTGTCTCCATCCACTGCAACCTTTTTCTCACCTTTTCAGCTTCTTCTTTTTGCTGATAACTTGCCATATCAAAAGTTGAGTAAATTAATTGGTTTTGTTTKTTTTTTAAAGAAATATATAAACAGATCTGTAATTTTGTTTGAATTTCAATAGAAATAAAATACTTTAGATGAAGCAAACAATGACAGTCAAATCTTAAAGCTATTTTATAGGTAAAGCAAGACCTGTTCTTAATTCAGAGTTCTGCTATTTTCTCTTCATTGTTAAGGATATTTATTTCTAATGTAACAAAAAATTTTAAAATATTCTGTAGCATATAACTTCACAACATATATTGGGTGGTACTGTGGACAGTGCTAGAAACTATGAATTCCTTTAACTGTGTCTTTGAATTATGCTCAACCCTCATGATCTCCAGCCTAAAATCAAACTGCCTGGGATCTATTTAACCCAAGTGTCTCTGTTTTCTATAATCTAAATGACTATATCTTCAGTAGCCTGAATAGTGCCCACCAACTTCTTGAAGAGTAGATTCAGRTTCTCTTTCATATTGCCAATTCTTATGTATATTTTTATATTTTAACACTATATGAGCTGGTTATTCTAGATATGAAAAGGAAATATCTGTGGGTATTTCATATAGTGATAAAAAGGAACAGAGCTTTAGCAGTTGCTTTAGCTGGGATGCCACTTTTCTCCTAAAAGCTTGATTGTAACCTCATCACTCAGGCAGAGCATCTTTCTCCACAGAATGTCAGAGTCAGGAACTGAAATAGCGTTGTCCACATTCAGTAGGATAGTTCWTGCAATAGAATTATACAGCAAAATTAGTTTTGCAAATATAGTTTCCTGCAAGTGTGCGTATATTGCCTATGTCTGTCTATATCCAATTGTGCTTCCATGCTGAGCTTATGGATTGCTTGTCAGAATCCATTAAAATGCATTTAACCTCCAGMTGCCCCTGCTCTAACCTGCTCTTGTATCATAGCTGTTTTCTCACTATCAACACAACAACTGGAAACATCTGCTCCCTCCTCCAGTAGATTATCACCATCAGAAGTTAMGTTTCTGAATAGTTAAGTAAAAGACATATTTAGACTCAGAACAATATATTTTTATTCATCACAGATCTGGCTTTTGCTTCCTCTGTATGTGTGACTCCATCACTTAATATTTCATGCTATGTGATGAGTTAGAGACAATAAGATTGAACCAGTGTTGTGATCTACAATTTTCTCTTGTGAATTTTCTGGAAATTTTCTACTATTGGCATGGAGACCAACGCTGGCATATTGATTAAAATCTTTTGTAAGAAGAATGACAAGGATGTGCAGAGACCTGTGTCATATGTTCAGGAGCACATAGGTTGAATCTCTACAGAGGGAGCAGTTATTTGTTACCCAGTAGCTGTGATTGTTTTTCTTTTTTTTTTTTTAGGAACTGCATCAACAGAATATGAATATGGAGGGACCAGAGTTTAATAGATTTACTTTTGTAACTAAATATATTTAATAGATTTAATAGATGTTTTTAGTAAATCTATTATCAGGAACTATCAGATACAAAACTTTTCCATTAAACTTTTATACCCATTTTCCTTGACTTCTTTCCTTAAGAGATGATAATACTTGAACCGTAGTAATATTAGTTCACAAACTATATAGCAAATTGTTGTCTTGCTGTTAYGGKTTCTGTACTGATTGCCTGATGGCTRYTGAATTTGATTTAAACAYGTTAATTTTGACCTTGGCATGAGAACATACTTAAAATGAGCACAATAATGCACAACCATACTTGTATTAGTGAGACCATATACTCACCAATGAAAAGCACTCTTGTTTAAATGAGAAAACTCTAAGAAAGCTGTTTTTAATGAAGACAAGGTGTCAAACTTTTTTCTGTTTACCTGCAGCTSACAGTTTCAATCTCCAGCTTTTTCCAGACCTAAGAATGAAAAAGAGTAAATAAAGGCCCAGAATCCAAGGAGAGTTCACAATGACAGTAGTGTAAGATTTTAGTTCCTATTTTCTAAAGGATTCTGGTTTTATTTCTGTGAAAAATTCTGCCATTAAAATACATGCATTAGCTCTGGACACATTACTCTAACMTTGCTTGTGTAGTTTAAAAACATCATTTACTCCAGGAAAGCTTTTTGTTTTCAAAATACAAGCTGAAACCACTGAACCTGATTGCAGTCTAAGGAAGACAGACCTCTTAAAAAGTTTAATATAGGCTGGAAAATAGTTCTCTAGCCACTCTTTATTTTTTTTTTTCCAATTTCAACACAAACTTTCCCTGAGTCAGAAAAACATTGGAGTCATAATCGCTAATCAACAAAAACGTGCATGCTCACATAAAAAAAAGAAAAATTAATCTCAGCCTTAATTTTCTAATACCTTTTGAAATCCAATAGATGTTTATTCAGTTCAGGTACTTGAAACTGAAATTGTCAGGTACTCATTGAGGAGCTGCCACTAAAAGTTAGTGGTCATTTGCAAATTGCAAGAAAGCGTGAAGTGTGAGAATCCAGTTCATACTTTTTCAGTGTGTCTGTTTAAAACTGTTTTGTCTTTCAAAATATCTTTTCCCCTGTTTTCTAGGCTTTTATCAATTGCAGATTTCACAGAGAAGWGAAAAGCTTTGGCTAATTGCAATGGAATTACTTTTGAAGTACTTCTAAATGGGGAATGGTTTCCATTCAACAAATCAGATTTTGACTGATTTTTTTTTGTATCAGTGTTTGTTAGATACATGCAATTAGGAATGAGAGAAATGATATTCCTACATACACGGGATTAGCAGTTCTGCAGCATTTATAGAATGAATGATAATATTATTAAGATTATTGTGCTTTTCCCTACAACACTCCTGTTTTGGTTTSTAGARCATASATTTTCTCTCCSCTGTGCAGCCWAAGAAGRGAGGGACAGAGTGGCTTTYGTGGGCAGCTGACATCCAGCCAGCATCAAACCACCAGAAAACAACACTCTAAATATCTAAAATTCCCATTCCAATACTGCACAGGWAACATAAGGGTGTTTTGACTACAGTCTGGAACCTTAAAACTAAACTGTTCTGGTTGAGTACTCAATCAGAAATGCTGCTGCATGGGAATCTTTTAAGCCTTTCATAGAGGCACTGAGCTGGCTTAAGCACTTTTATGTCTGACTAAAGAGATGTCTTTTTYCTAAAGGTTACATAAATCTTAAATTAATGTCCCATTTGTTCCAAATACCTAAAGCATTTAATTTCTTGTTCAAAACAAGAACCTGTATTATAACTAAGAACTTAGTTAGCAGTTATGACTTACCCACGATTAGTTAGCAGGGAGGACAGTAAAATCCAGCAGCTCTTTTAATGCAAAATAMTGTCCATTATGCTTTACTTGCCACAAAGTCACCATGCCATTTTGGACCTAAAGGACCAACAATGAAGAAACACAGTGATGAGAATTTATTCTTACTTATGCCTCAAAGTATTTTGTTTGGCTTCATTTGAATGTCAGACCTTATTCTAGTCATATTTGCACACTGCTTATCATCAAAGGCCTACTGAAATGGGTAAAGTTTGAAGGTCTAAATCCAAAGGCTTAAGAAATATAAAGAGTCAAAAAATCTTTGTCTAACCTAAAATAATAAAAAAATAAAATATAATTAAAACACACCAAAATGAAATAGGTAATCAATGAACTTTGAACTGATAGCCTAGCCTAGCTGCTAGAAACATTCTAATCAGGTAAGAAATTACTTATTCTGTGTTCTGGAACATCTGACTCTTAAAAAAACCCCTTTTCTTGGAGGTCCTACTCCTAAATCATATATCTATTTCTTTACAGAGTGACAACATAATCTTTCTATGTAGTAATTTTGAGATTTTTTTCTGTGTAGTAATTTAGAGATTAATACTGAGAAAAACATTTGTGTTCTCAGACTTTGTAGGCTCCAACCAGAATATGCAGATAGCACACATTTTAGAATAAGCAGGAGATAGAGCTGAAGTTTGTGTGAGGAAAATCCATACTGAGATAAACAAGAGCCATGAGTTAATTGGAGTTCTGTGACCCAATTTTCCCAGTTTAAAGTCCTTGYTGCAGCCATTGTGGGGCTGAGAAGGAGGCCTGCATCCTGAGGTGTCCATCACCAACAACCTTACCCTGTATTCATAAACCACCCTCTGTAGCAAATGCATTTCTCCTTTGTCTCACATCAGTACCAGCACAGAGATGGATCCAACACTTGAATTCACCCCATTCATTGGACTGACCAAGATTTCATTGCACCCTGAACCCTTCCATTTCAGGTGACATTCCTTTTCCATGAGGTAAAATTACTTATCCATAAATATGGAACAAGCATTAACCTTTTTGGCAGGTTAAGGCCTACACAGGGCAAGATGCATTGATAACATTTTTAGCTGAATTATCTGTATATAGCATACTGTAAYCACTAACTGTGATTTGCCAGATGTTTAAAAATGTTATGGCCACACAATAAATATTGTGGTTAGAAAAAGAAAGTGAAGCAGTGAAGAGAATTGCATTTTTGTCTACTCAACAGAATCATCTCTCACTTGAGGTTTTCAAAATGTCTTAAATGTATTTATTAGATAACAAATTTCACACCTCTCTGTGTAAATAGCTGAGATTCAGCTACTTGGGGCATGATCCTCAAATTGTAAGCTAGGAACTACCTTCCTCCGGAATCCTCTGCCACAAACAAARATTAACAATAATTTTCAAAACACACCTTATTTCAGTGATTTGGCTGTTAGAAGGAATAGATCCATCTCTCCTCATTCTTCTTACATCTTTGATCCCTGAGGGGCAAAGAAAATACAGAGGCCATACAATCTTATCTATGACACAAAGATCCAATTAGTTCAACTGATGCAACRGATCCTGTTTGTTTCCCAAATGCACTTGGGCCAGTCGCAATCCAGCTCATAAAAGGGGTGCTTCTAATACAGAAAGTTTTGAGTAAAAACTACTCAAGTGATTAAAGGTTTCCTGGAACACACTGTAAATACTGYTCAAGATCAATCAGCAAGTTGATGATGTCAAATCCAACAGACCTGCACACCATTTCCGCTTTCTCAGTTATTAATGAAGAAATAATTTAGAAGGTTCGTGCTGCTCAAAATGTTATCACCTGAAAAAACTTACAGTCGCATCCTTATTCAAAGAAATTAATAGTCATGTGCCAATTTATTTTAATCAACAAGAAARGCTCCTTGAATATTATTTGTTGATAATTCACTGTATAAGCAAGCAGAAAAGAAATGCATACCTAGCACTGAGGAAAAACTCCAGTCTTGTAAAGAGGTTAGTGCTGTAAAAAGTCATTAATTTTTAAAAATCACTGAGATTCAATAATAAAAAATGCCTGTACTTTCTATAGTTGTAAGGCTCCATAAAATACAAATTATATCAAACAAATAAAAAGGTTCTTTAAAAATTTTGTCAGGAGGATTGACTTTTATGAGCGTGTAGTTTGGCTAGTGAAATTATTTGAGTGACATGAAGATTTTACTYCTCTTTCCATACAAATTGAATAAAAATGGATTGCTCCTAATAAAAAGACACAGCAGTGGTTTCTCTCCCCACGTTTTTTTCAGGCATACAAAGTATATGGAAAAAGAATGCAGGAAAGGGAAGTTACACATTGAAGTTAACATTTACTATTCTGTTCAGTCTGTATCACACTGACTTTAAAATCTTTGGGAAGCAATAGATGTAATGTTTTTGTTTATTTTTTATTCTTATTGGCTTTTTTTTTTTCAATTCCATGATGGTAGAGATGTTTAGGAAGGTAAAGAAAGGGGGTTTCTTTGTTTCTCCTTGAAAATGAAAAAGCAGACTGAAAAAATATATACCTTTGTCTTTGTTTTTCTTTTGCGGGGGTTTTGGTGGTTTTGATTTTTTTAATAAAAGAAAAAAATTCGAGCTGGACTTGCCATTTGTATGTTTAAATMATCTGATGTATAATTTGAGAATTTAGTGATGGTACAGTACTGACCTAGTTTAACCTCACTGGAATTAAGGCCATACCAATTTATTTTCTTTCTTGACATTTGATATGCTRAAAGGATATTTCAGAAAAGTTTTCCATAGTTTAAATTTATTATTTCTTGTGAGAAAATCCAAATTTGAATTGATGGAACTAGTTGAAAAGAAATACAAAAATTCTTCTAATCTATAAAATATCAGCAAAAATATTGCTACCTGAATGAACTTTTTTTTGCATAGCTTCCCAAGGGTAGTCAATATAATCTATAATATTCTGCAGCACCCAAAGTTTGCATGTGAACCTTGAAATATTATATTTCAGTGTAACTGGAGAAAAATCTTTACTCAATACTCAATAGTGGGAACATCTAATAGCACATATCTATTTCAATGACATGTGGATGTCTAAGTTTTATACATTGTTTAGACAATGCAATAAGAAACGTGCTTATACTTAGTCATTCGTCTGTGCCCCAGTTTCTTGGCGGTGTTTAGAGATAAAAGAAACAAATCTGCCCTGAGAGGATATCTTAGAGATTTCATTTCAGAAGAATCTAGGGGTGAGAAAAAGTTTATGTAATTACTTCCAACATATGCTATTTGGTGTTTATCGATGGAAAATCTGAGTTAGAACTGTAAGGAGTCTTAAACAGARAAACTACAGGATAGAAAATATTAGAGGAGATAGATTTTAACAGAAGAAATTTTTCTCTCTGCAMCGAAGTGTTCCAGGAAATGAAATGTTATTTCTTAAAATGCTAATAATCAAATTCCAACTTTTTCCTATACAAATCATATCAAGTATGTGAAGGGAATGGGAAGGTGTCACAAAAAAGTTACAGTCTCCATCCCCCTTCAGACCCCCATACCAAGAAAACACTCTCAGTTATAGTATTGACCCAAACCAAGAGGCATCTCCTTAGCGTACAGCACAGCAGCACAGAAAGACTCCTCTGTGCTCTTCTTACCTTGAAATAAGCTACTTACCAGGATTTTATTTTTTCTGTGCCAATTGCTGTGCTGCTATGACTACAGTGCTTTTGATGTGATACCTGGTTTCTTTGAAGCTAAATTGGCACTCCATGCACAGTGCTGCAATTTGCAGTATTGGGGGACCAATAAAGTGGCTTAAAAGTAAGCCACTTTTCCTCTTCAGATCTTCCAAGTGTAAACTGTCTCAGCTAATAACTGAGTGTGCTGTTGGTTAAAGTAA
>CADDXX010000035.1:77273-129536 GCA_902810485.1 Alauda arvensis
TTTATCCTCTGAAATGTGCCTTGTGTTTCCTTCAGACAGAAAAGTGCCATATTGCTACCTGCCTTAATTTGTTTCTGCTGTTAGGGTGATGGCAATCCATGCATAATACACTCAAGGCTGCTAAAAGTTCTGCAGAASATAACTAGGACTCTTCTCCCTGTATCTGTAGAGATGTCCAGTATTATTATTCTTTCAGTTTGGTAAACTGTGACACAAACATAAAAATTGCTAGTTGCTGGTGATGATGAGAGACCTATTCCATTTCTGTTGAAGTTATCAGGATAACATCTCCAGCTTGTGTAAGCCAGAGTAGTTCCTTTAAGATCAATGCAATTGAGAGATTATGTCCAAGGATTCAGTTCCCAACTGAAAACTTTTACTTTAGCAGGGGTGAATACCATAAGAATATTTTTCTTGTATTTCAAATCTTGTAAAGACATCGAACTAATATGTAATTTTTTTCTTTTGTCCCTAATCTGTATTTGTTTCTTTATTTGCTTGGGAATTCTTCTATCACTGCTGCATTTCCAAGCAAAGGCATGCAGTTTTGTAGTAGCAGRAGGCTTATGTTCAGTAAGACAGACAAAATTCTTAAAAGTAAACAGAGACCTTATAAAAACTGAAATGTAATTTTGAAGAAGGTAGTTAGGTTAAAGTCCAATTCTTGCAAACAGCAACTGATAAATTGGCTGTGATTCTCTTTAAGGCACWGCTGAGGAAATAGAGAATAATAAGATCTATCTCATCTCCTGTGTACCACTATCTTAGGCATGTCCTCTGTTAAGGAAGAGTATGATAAACTCCCTCTTAGGAAAAGCTAAAAAAGAATCAAACAGCCTAAAAAGATCAGAAGAGATAGRAGTGTGCAAATAATTTTTGWGGATTTTTGTTGTGKTTTTGATGCTTTGTCCCACATTATTGCCTTTGCAGGTCTAGCAAATGATAGTGAGGTAWCTCAAGGGAAGAAAAAAGATATAATACTTCTATTTGGCAGTATACAAAAAAACCTGATTCGGAATTGCAATATCATGCCTACTGTGGCAGAACATAATCACCATGTTCCTGAAGATTCAATCTAGGCTAAAGGATGGYWCAAATTCCATGTCTTATCTGAAAAATTAACTATCTTCTGAAAAATGCCAGGTTTCCAAAGAAATGTATTGATGCACTCTGTAGTGTTTCCAGCAGGGAGAAGGAGCAAACATCATTTGCTTCTATYATTTGAAATAATGAATCAATTGCATATCATGAATTTGACAAAAATGGAGGAAAGTGCACCAAATATTTTCAGTTCCTTTTTCCTTTGGCATGCTCAGAGAATCGATAAATAGGATACAGAGCTGATAAATTATGCAAACTCAAATAAAGGAAGTAATAAGCACTGCTTTTATCAACCTGTGATTTCAATATGATGRTTTTCATTTCTGACTAAGCTGCACCTTTACCCATATTAAATTACTCCTCTTCTTCTTTTATTGCCGTCATTTTTAATATAGTTACATGCATTAAAATTTAAAACAAATTAATAGAAAATATGTTCCATTAACAGAATTATTGCTTTATAGCATTGCTCCCAGATGCACAAAGGGCATCTCCTCATGTCTTTTGTAGCTTTCATCAGGCTGAAACAGTAACAAACTGACAGCACACAGACAGGGGTGATGAGCCTCCACACTGGGGAACATGTGCTGCTGGAATGGGTGCCAAGTCATGGACAACCACGAGCCACAGTTTCCCTGTGTAATGACAGCAGTGTCACCACTAAACAGAATTCAGTTATTAATGCACTACAACTTTCCRATTGCAAAGCTGTGGGTTGTGGATCTTCTAATATTTGTCACACTTCAGAAGAAAAACCCTGCAGAAATAGTGATATAGAACAGATTTACAGCGGTGTGATTAGGATTGTGGTGTGGGTGGGTTGGAAGAGGCCTGTCAGACCTAGTTCCAAACCCCTGAGCCCCCCAGGGCAGGGACGCCCCCCTCTGTGCACTGCTGTGGAAGCACTTCAGCTGGGATATCGACCTCTTCACCTCATGCGTGGAGCCCTCTCTTAACTCCTTTGGGACCATTTACAGGCACTTCCCTGTTGATTCCTGGTTCCTCTCTGACACTCAGAACAACATCCTCTCCCCTCACCAGTTTAAAATCCTGTTAWTAAACCCAGCCAGGCTGCTGCCTAAAACAGCCTTGTTATCCCTCTTGGTCTGGCGTGGCCCAACCAGTGCCAACATGTCTGGTCTATCTGAGGTGTGTCCCAGATCACAGAATCCAAAGCCCTGAGKGTGGCCCCATGCACACAGCCAGTCATTTACTCACTCTGTTCATCTCCTTCTTCTGCTTACATCCTGGAGGATGTAAGAAAACTCTGCCTGTGCCCCTGRCAGAAGAGAACTCTAGCTGTGACTGCACAGATTTCTGTGCAGCATAACTCCAGAGCTGATCATGAATGCCACCTTTAATCTCRGTGAAGGCATATTTGCCCTAGATTTTATGCTGCTGCAAGTTACACTATTGCTCTGCTGTTACCTGTGCATTTTTTGAAATTTTGCAAAATTGGACTGTCTGAAGCAGAAGTGGTTCTATGTAAGTCTTGTTCTCATAATGGCAGGGGATTTGAGCTCATTCTTGTAAAAATGGCATGTACTACAYAGATTTCTTCCCCTTTGAGAAATTCTATTTTCACATGAGACAAAAATTCAATTTAGCACACCTTTTTCTAGGTGTGCTGTATGAAAAACTGTCTTAAAGGTCCACAAGGGGTTTCTTTAACAATTCCATCATGACAGGGAAGAAACTTTTTTTTTCCATAAAATGTTTAATAAAACCTAATTTTGCTCCACCAAGCTTTCATTTTAAGAAYTTTAAAATTCTAATAAGAATAACATTAAACKCTGAGAAAAAKCTCCWCTAACATAATGTGTTTTCCTCTCAGAATCAACTCTTTCTACTTCTCATTTCAAAGCAACTTTTGTTTCTAAATTAAATCTTACCACAATATAACTCTAAAAGTAAAGTCTAGACACATCAAACCAGTGCAYAAAAGAAACCATTAAAGAAATTTTWAAAATTAYYTCACCAGAAARTATTGATCCTGTGAATTTGTGGYTTTCCCATTCAAGTSTATAGAAATTYTGAATTACAGTTCTGTGTCCTTCAGTTTTGACTTTATTAATATCCTACATATGCAAATATTAACACAGGGAATATTTTAGTCTTTTGTTCATAGGCTTGCTGTAATGGGAGGTATTTTGATTTCTTCCTTTTGCAAGGCTACTGCCAAATTATGCATGAAAATACAAGGRAAGAAATTTCTAAAGATGTCTCCTATGAATATTTGCAGCATAATAACTGATATAGGGATCAGAGAACAAGTGATTGTTTATGACTRTGACAAAGTGTCTAAGGTAACTATTATCAGGAACTTTTATTTTTCTTCTAAATTGTATAGATACAAATATTCAAAGAATAATGCAGGTATTAACCATGTCAATTGGAGTTAAAGCTCCTAAAAGTTTCAGAGGCTTGTTAATACTTTGTTACAGAATTGAAAATATGAATTTGTTTTGTTCATTTCCAATCAGAAACATGTAATTGGACTCAGTGCATTTAGGATAGTTGTTCACTAATTACCCTGGTATCACCAGTTTGACAGTCCCTCTKCACAGCCTGCAATTTGCATTAATTTCAAAAGCACTCAGGATGTTTTCCTACTGCCACAACACAAGGAAGAGTAAAGAGTGATGTCATTTGAAAAAATTTGAATTCAGTAAGGCTGAAGAAATTTTTTTCAGCTGCTACTATACCATTTTAAACACTGATTATTCCTGGACTCTGGAAAGAATCAGATCCTCAGCTACCACCTGTAGTGGTAAGTGAAGAGGATCTCTGAATTTCTCTGTTGAATTCTCTTAAAGAATTACATGGAATCTTCTGTATAATTTTGCAAAGCAAACCTAGGTTACAATATTTACATCATTAGACAAGGACCAGCAGAGTAGATTCAGAATGACAGAAGCTAATATTTTCTTACTTTTGATGGAATTTGCTGTAAAAAAACTCTGTTTCACATTTTCCCACATTTTCTTTATATTCATTCTTTYTCTGACCTGAATTGCATTTATTCCTTTTATTATTCCTTTATTCCTTTTTGCATTATTGCAAAAATTTTGCATTATTTGCATTATTCCTTGTTGCATTATTKCCTTTCCTCTACTGTGTCCTTCTCATTGTGTATGGGAAAGACACACTGGCTTTTTTCCATCTTGGATTCTCTAGCTAATAAGTGCACAGAGGGTGGCACTGTTCCTTTTCAAACTGAAAAATTSTTATTTAGATTTTAAAGACACATTCCATAATTGTTACTTTATTGTAGTGGAGTCCTTCTGTACTGAATGCTCTTACTGATAGAAACTATTATTTGYAATATTACCATATTGAATTTAAGGGTATATTTCATAGCATAAAATCATTCTATTCAAAAAKAATTTTAAGTTGGAAAAAACACATCTGCTTCAGGTATACAGATAATCAGAAATCAACTCATGTGCAATGAGTTGTTTATCAAGAAAGATAAAAGCATTTTTTACCTTCCTTAGTGAACTGGAGTGTCCTGCGATATCCTGGAAAAATATATAAAAGAAAATTTACTCTTCTCCCTTTATAAGTGTTGACATTTCAAGACATTGTAGAATATTTTCCAGATTCATTAAAGAAGATTCAGGTCTGTCAGTTTTTTTGGAAATTCTACAGTGACTTGCTTACCCTTGAATTTAGGAGTATGGATGAAGTTTCTAAATACTTTGTTCAAAAGAGTGAACGCAAACCAGGATGCAAGTGTGCAGAAAAACAAAAATAGTCACAAGATACCAGACTCCCAGGGTTAAGACTTAAAWATCAAAATAATGTTTCACTGAAATTGGTGTTGACAGTTAGAGAAAGACATTTATAAATATGCTGTTAGAAGTGTGTCAAGCCTGCACAAATCAGCATTCTCTAATGTTCAGATGCTATAAAGACATTGAGCAGAGCTGAGCAGGTTTTGAATATTCTCTTTTTTTTTTTTTTTTGAATACTTTCATATCTAACTACTTTTGGAGAAGCAGAGAGAAACCCACCCACCCCCAATATTACAGCTGTTTTATTCATTATTAGTTGACTTAATATATGTGCAGTGAGTTGAAATGTAACTTTCCACAGATGGTGCCTCAGCCCACAGTACACAAATGCTGAAGGGCAAGCTCTGTCTTTAATTAAATTTGCCTAACATTAGCTGTATAGTTTTCAGTTCCCAAACAATAATTGTTCATTCTGAAATTTTCTCCTGACACTTTCCATTTTGGAAATTCTCCTTCGGGCCAGTGGGATTTTGTTTCAGCAGAAAGAGAAGGAGGAGGAAGAAAATGAGAGATATCCACATTATGACACACTTCTGTGCATCAAATAAAGCAGACATGSCATGAACCATTAGGTAGGTACAGACACAGAGCAGGTTATGGGTATGAAAGATACAATAACAGCAGAATGTTATTAATACAAACACCTGCTAATAAAATTACACGCAGAACTAGAAACCTCTTTAATCAGGATTTAATTCCTGGTCTTTTATTATTGATAGATCTTCATCTTGGCAAGGGCATTAGTTTAAGGCTTTGCATAGAAGTAATACAGATCAATGGATTAGCCCTTCAGGAGAGGGACTAATTATTTTAATTAGAATATTCTAATTAGGAAGGTTTGAGCTGATGATTAAAGAATCTTGCATGCCTGGAATTTTAACACAGTTATTGTTTAATAAACATGCTAATATATGTAGAATGTATGGTATCTTGATTAAAGAGCTAAGATGCTCTTTTTTGGAATGCCTGAAAAAGTCACAGGAAAGATTTTGGAAAAGATGGTCTGAATTCTGCATGCCAGSTGTTGAAATTATACACTTTCACATAGGAGACCTAGGAATTTTTTCCACTATTCTGTTTGTGTGCTACAATTTATTAATAATACAATTTTAATAGAAAACAAGATATTCTATATTAAAAGTAACAATCTAAAATCAAATTATCTCAATCAAATGCTCAGKGAAGCATTTGGGTGATCTAATTTCACTTTATATGGAGGGAAATTATATTTGCCGAGTACTCTCAGAAGTGAAATGCCAATAAACTTTACTTTATCTACTCTTAGGGACAAGATTAAATTGGATGAGGGGGGAAGTGAAGATGTAATATAATTGAATATTTATCATTAAACATCTAAATTAATCTGATAACGACATAATAGTGCTCCAGTTTCTCATATTTCACTCATTGACACCAGCAATCTAAACTAAATAATTGGAAAAGAGATTGTGTGAATATTTAAATAAATAAAACACCACTTCTTGACTCCAGGGTAAACATTGATAAAATTCACTTAYGTTCTTTTCCCCTGCAGGTGCTATGTATTTTATGGTTGGAGATGCTGAGAAGAGGGTGTTGATGTAGTAAATATCCTGAACTTTGTAAATCAGAATATTTGGCCTCTCACTGCTTCCTCTGCTCCCTGCACTGCAGCCTGGCATTCTGCCCATCTGTGACTGCACCTCAGCAATCACTAAGTGTGCACAGGGAATTTGAACTGCATGTTCCAAAGCCACACTCTTTCAAGGCRTCTCTTAATAAGAAGAGGGCAATAACAAGAAGAATGATAGGACAGCTTGTAGAAAATAGTTTTCTGATCACTAGGTATTTTTAGGSTATTAAGGATTGCCTTGTTTTTCTTGGGATGTGTCCCTTTGTTTCATATGCTGAACAGAATTTTTGCTGAATACTGTTCATAGGATACACTTAAGCACAAATATCTAATTATGGTTAGGCTTCTTACCTAAAATATAAGAAACCATGGTTCAAATATGCAGGATTAGCAGATCTCCTTAGTCCTGGATGGAGTGGATATTTTAATCCCTGAGCATATCTCTTCAAATACTCCCATGTTTTGAAATAAAGCATGAAATTCCTTAATGCATAACATCTACTGATATACAAGGCATACTTTCTTTGTCAGTATTTGCATCACTGRGATTTTCAGAMCACAAAAACYRGATACACYATCYCCTTGGCACYTGACTGAGATATTTAYATGCATTATTAGATCTCTGYCCCAGTCTTCTCTGGTCTAACTAGGGTCAGCTCCTGCAGTCTCTCCCCAGAAGAGAGACACTTTAGTCTCTTAGCCACCTCTGTGGCCCTCCACTGGATTTTGTTTTTATTTAGCTAAAGCAAGGTATAAAACAGCTGGCAGAATCAGGGCCTTCACTCAGTAAATCTATCAAAATGCCTGTGCTCCCCAGAGGGTAGTTTTAGATATACAGACTTGTGTCAATACAGACCAKAAGATTTCAGCCAGCAGAAGAGATAGGTTCAATTTCTACAATGTAATTTAGGGTGAGATCAAGGATATTCCATTAGAAACCAAAAGAAAACAGTATATTATTTTTACACAACAGCAACCAAAAAACCTGCAAATGAGCAGGGGGAATAAACATCCACAGAATGTCCCTAAACAAAACCAGAATTATCATCAGAGGCATACATTCATTCCTAAATTGGCATTTGATGTCACACGGAGAATTTATCTAGAGGCAGAAGAATTCTATAAGCATAAAAACACTGGAAAATTAAGTCACATAGGAGACACAGTATCTCATCAGAAAACAAGAAGAATAGACRCAAAATTTTGCATGTCATTATCCTGTACCATTGAGGACAGCTACCAATTTAACAAGACAATACTAATATAACTACTGCACAAATGTGCATCTTATATGATGTTTTCTCTTAAAACTGAAGAGAATTCTAGACCTACATCTTAAGTGTACCTTAAAACATATTCCCATGAGAAAGAGTCTTRTCTCTGCATTGAGCTTAGTCAAAAAATCGTTTAAGACCCCTGAAATTTCAAGTTTAATCTCACATAAAATGTGCACCCAGATTGTCCTCTACTTTAGGGAGAAAATCCTATTCATGAACGGGAGTCTGAAATATTTATTTCATTTRTTCTCAGCTTTCACTCAGTATCTTAGCAGCAGTTAAAGGGTATGAAATTGTCCAGGATGTGTTCATGTACTGGAGGAAGAATTAGTGGAATTATGCAYAAACTGCAAAGTGATTGGGGCCTATTTTGGAGGGAGGACTGACTGAAAATGGAGASGGACATGATGGAGAGGGGAAAGAAAGAATAAATTCAACATATTTTATGTGGTTTTCATTGTGATAACAGTAATTTTATCCTGAATTTCTTTTCCCAGATATTTTAACTACTWGGTAATTACCTCAGAATTTTATGGGTTTTGATCTGTGATTTCTCCCTGTACACTTAATAATTTTCATGGAATGSCAGTTTTTATGCAAGTGAGGCATCCTTTGAGAATTGACCTAATGAGCAGATATTTCAACCTCCATTTTTTTTATTTCTATCCAAATGAATGTAACAAATAAAATACAAATTCAATAAAAAAAAAAAAAAGTGAGCAATTTGATAAAGCAAAATCATACTGGAAGAACTTGTACCATCTTTATGTCCTTGAAGTATCAGTCTRTCAGCAAGTATCTAACAGATTGTTATCTCAGAATTGCTTGCAATTTTAAAAATAATACMAACATCACTTTTAAAAAAAGTATTTGCATAGCAAGCAGGAAAGGAATGAATCCAAGAATAGAACAAATTATAGCACTTTGTATTAATAGAGCAATTATTTATTGCTCATTAAAAAGCTATTAGTAAAATATTGTTATTTATGATAAACAATAAACAACATGCTGCTAAACAGTTGGCAATAGAAATTAGAAAGCAATAATATCTATTAGTTGGAAAGTTAATTTATCTAAAAATGTTTTCTTCAAATGTTTAGCAGTATTTTTGTTTCTTTTTAGAGCAATGACAGTTAAAATATTTTTATTAATCTGCTTTTTATGAAAATTACAGCATTTGCATGTACCCTGCTTCTGCTCATAACTCATGTTTTAGCTCTCCTGTATCTGTCACTTACCTATGCATGTTGTTTTAAACTCCTGAACAAGYGAGCACTATTGATTATTATCCCTCATCCATCTAATCTCAGAGGTGGCCCTCTAATTTGTAACGCCGCAGAAGTGTTTTTCCTATTAGCAAATAAATCTTAATAAGTGAACTGTGTTAATGAATCATTTAGACTTTTGCACCTTTTGAGAAGGGCAAAAGTTTCCAAATTTTTATTTACATGTAAATATTCAACATTGAGTTTTGCAGTATTTGCCACGAGGACCGAGGAGATGACTTTTCCTTCTTTTTTCCTTTTTTTTTTATTTTTGTTTTTCTTTTTTTTTTTTTTTTTTTTTCCCCTTCTTTTTTTTTTTTTTCACCTTATAAAATAAAAATTTTGCTGCATAGTTTTCTTAGAACCTGCACATCCGTATGCATTATACTGTACAGGTTAAGGAACACGATCACAGAAATTTTTCTGAAGATTTAAATGTGTTAAAGTGCATTAATTTAAAGTGCATTGATTTAAAATGAGTGCAGCTGGTTAAATTATAACTTCATTTCATCATTTCTTTTTATTAACAGTAAATTTAAACATACAGATTAGCCAAGAATATGGCCTGTATGGAATTTTTAAAAATAAAATAAAAATGCAGRAATACCTTGCTAAGAKAAGYATTAAGATTGACCACCTAGAATTATGCTTCTATCTTGATTCTARCTGCAGTAGCTTTGACTTTGCTTACTATCCTAGTTCTAAACTCACATGTAATAATTAGCAAGATCATACAGCCAGGCAATTTCTGCAYAAGTTCTTTAAAGAAGGAAATTTTTAGTGATGATTTTGACCTTTTTGTGTTTATCAGTTCAAGTGTGTGCAGCATGTAACAGATTTTTAGGCTGTTTTCTTTCCTGCCCAGGAGAGTTGAACTTGCATCTCCTACCTCCCCTGAGAGGACCATTACAAACAACCTATATGCACCTCTCTTGTTGAAGTTGTTCACTGGCTAAAAAGGAAACCAAGATTAATTGGGCCCTGGGGAAGCACWAGACTGKAGCTTGGTTTTTCTTGGAKAGCTATAAAACGTAACTTTAAAAATCTCATTCAATCACCCCAAATTCTAGAGTCTCAATTATGTGTTTGCATTAAATTGKTATTAGGTAAAACACATAAAACTGGGGAGAGGACCAGAACTCTCAAAGGAGAGTCCCAAACAGACTATGAACCTCAGCTCCTGAGTCCCAGGAAACCTGTGATCCTGACTGTCCAGTAGAACAGTTTAATCAGGAGGGATGGAAAACAGCCTCATCTCACATCACTTAATTATCTGGGATGAAGACTCAGATAAAAAAAGGAAGATAAACCCATATTTTTTTTTTTTCTGGGAAATTCTTAGGACAATTTGCTTCAAAATCAAAGGATTACTCATTTTTTACTCCTGCTTTATCTTTCCTTTAAGTTCCTTTAGAATCTAATGGATACACTCTGAACAACACAAAAACATAACTGATTTAAGGAGGCTTGACCTAACCTGCTTGGTGTTTTCTTGAAAGTCAAAAGAAATCCCACTTTCCAGACTAMAGAGAAAAATTATCAGCTTTCTTGTCATCAGTATTAAATAACATATATTTATTCTTAATTTCATATTTAGAAGACAGTTTTCCTAAGAAGCAACATCTATAAAAGGTGTTCTATTATGACACAAAATGGCTTCTTGAGGACACCGGATACAGAACTCCTGATTCACAGAAATCTGTGCAAATGTTTCTGTGGATTTAGATATATCTTTTTTTATAAGTGTATATTTTCAAACTGCTTTGTTCAAATTCTTCATCTTATGTTTTTATATTTAGGTRGGACATACCTCAATCTACTCTGTGATAAATATGAGAATATTTACTAACTTTGCCAAGCTAACACTTCAAAGCTTTAAATCTAATATCAGTGGTTAACTGGGAGCCAAAGAAAAACATAAACTTCAGTATGTTCAAATTGTGATTTGTTTGCCATCATGTTCTTAACAATGAAATTTGCCTTCTGCTTATACATTTTCAAATAATCAGAAATAAAACTAAAATAATTCAAATAAGTCTCAGTGTCTTTTAACAATGGAGATACATAATCTGCCTTCCCTCCAGGTTCTAACTGTGCAACATGATACAAWTTGGAAAGAAAGATCTGATCACTGATTCTTGGCTTCTGTTCTCGCTGTTGCTGGCTGCTGCAGAAAGGAGTGTTTTCAGCAGACAAAATTGACAGAAATACATAAGCTCTGTTGGCAAGCAAGTTCACACTTGGCCTTTACCAGTTGGTGCATCAAGCTGATAGCTGGCCAAAAATACATTACAACAAAACAAAAACCTACCGATCTTAAAAAGCCGAGAAAAAGTCCCTCACACGTGCCCCCCATCACACACACGTATATTCAAAGAGAAAGAGGTGCAAACTCGGAATTAGAAGTCAGACATAAAGGAAATAAAAACAGCAATAAAACCAGTCATATTCTTTCTCTCATCTTTACACTCTCTATTGTTGCTTCTTCCGCTCCAGTCAGAAACAGCTTTCCTCAGTTATTATCAAGCTCACTTGATCCCCTCAAAAGACCTTGTTTTCAACATGACCTCAGGCATTAAGACTGTTTTTGCTTTTCCCTGGGATGTTATATGCAGCTCCTGGGAGCTGCAGAAGATATATTAATCACAGCTGTTTCTTATAGCCTGTGGAATGAAAAACTTCTTTTGTTTGTTTAGTTGTTTGTTTGAGACAAACCAATCATTCTGAAGCTTCAGGGAAAAAAGAGAATAATTTGGCAGATCATGTTCAACGGCAGCAGTATTAAGACATAATTATTTCAGAAGTACTAATTATTTMATTATGTAGGAAAATGGTTTCTTGAATTCTATTCTTAGCTCCTATCAGAGATACTGAAAATCTGAAATTTAGCAAAAAGCCTAATTCATTCATAGTACTTAAAATTTTATCAAAATAATTTAATCTGCATTTTAGGCTGTTTTAAAATTAGAATAATTGATGACTTTTGCTGAAAAAGCATTCAAGGTACTTAGATATATTTTTAAAATTTTAAATAAATCAGTATATATTCAACAGGTGTGAAGACCARACTTCTAAAATCATTCAAAATGTTGATCTCAAGCCATTCTAAATGTGCTTCAACTCACGCGTTTTATGATCAGTTAATATACTATTATGTATTATCTATTAATACACTATTATGCAGGTCTGCCAAGCAGTACTAATGGACCCCAAAGTCAATTAGCAAGTAAAATAGGCAATGGAAAGTCCATTGCACTGGTTATTCAGCACTTGGGTTAACTTAGGAGGATGAATGTTCATTTATTATCAAAACAGAACTACCAAGTGTTCTGAAATGTTCAAAGATCTCAAAGGCTATGCTCTCACTTTTTGGTTAGAAGAAAAGGATATTAAAGAGCTGAAAAGGGTTCAAATCTAGTGAATCAGACTTTGCACAGATTAGGCCACAGTTCTAGAAAAGGTGAAGAGAATTAATCTGACTTTAGAAGTTTATGCCTTGTCATATTCACTGCAAACATCTCACACAGAAAAGGACAAAGTTATACAAACATGGACYTCAATTATTGATAACTGATGTTAGGCATGTGCAATAACTGGATTTATTGAGCTTCACACCTTAAAAAGACTGGGTTTAACACCAAGAAAAATAGTAAAATGGTGATATGGAATATGTCTAAAACATCTTAAAGAAAGCAGAAATTACTTTTTTTCTCACCTCAGATCATATGTTAACCAAGATTCAGTAAAGGTATTGAAATTTAATGGTAAACAGCATCCAACATGACACAACATCCTGGTTTTATCAGRAACTGTGAAGTAAAAAGCTTTTGTCTGTGTTTGGAGAGAAAATAGTCAATACTGAAATTAAGCCTCAAGAATTAATTGCTGTCAAAATAATTTTTAATCATTGTTCTGAAAACACAGCAGGCCTGGTCACGACAAAGTAGCTAATTTGTATGTGTGATGCCAAATATTTGTCTAAGTCAGTTATTTGTTATYTCATACTATCTGAATGCTTTAAGAGGGAGTCACCACCACTTAATTTCTGCATATTKTTCCTTTGTGAATTCTGCACTGCTACCAAAAGGTGTTGAATACACGATGACTATTGGAGACAGGCACCCTCAAATCACCAACCATACCAGAAGAGGATAAAGTGCCCTCTAGAAAGCCACAAGAAAGATTTGGGAATTTTCAAAGCACTGTTTCGTTCATGTAAAAAAAAAAAAATTAGAACAGTAATTAAGAAAATTAAAATCACTTATAAACTCAATAAGTTGATAACAAACTAATAGWAAAATCAGCATCTMTAACACTGACAAATTGCAATCCTCTGACTTATCCACATGTACCTTCAAAACAGCTGATATAGGTCATATATATTTAGCTTTCCAGGAAAAAAAAAAAAAAAAAGCCCAAAACCTTTCACAGTAAAAATGGATRTTAGATATCTGAAGGTTAKTTGGATAAATGACAGCTGTTTGCTTTGGCTCCCTTTCTAATGATGATGTGAAATGGGTAGTTCCAGAGTTCTGATTCCAGATATTTAAGATTGGTAGAGATCTCTCCACTGGCCATGGAAGAGGTATAGAAATTTAGCTTATTTTTAAACAATAYACTGCAAATGTTCAAGAGATGAATTATGCTCTGTAGCACACATGAGCAGGAAAGGTGAATTCCTACCCTGAYATTTCAAAATTAGCCAGCACAATTTCTTATAWGGAAAGTAACAAAATATAATCATATTATTGAATGCTAATTTGCCCCAAAGCCTATGATGGTTCAGTAGTATAATTACAAATAGAAATGATGATCTGAGAAAGACAACCACCAAACAGACACACAATAAAATGCTAATCTATCTGTATAATTTAGTAAATAAGAACACTGTACTAGCAGGTTTTTGTGTCTTAGATTGGCACAATGCTGCCCTCTTCCTCTGTCCACCTACCTGTTTGTGCTGTTATTGACTTATGCCATTTACATCCCTTAAAAGTGCAAGAAATAGAAGAAATGAGGTATGAAACCACACCATTTAACACCAGAGTTGTAAGAAGGTGATGTACTGTAGCCATATATGGATGCAGCTAGAGAAGTACTTTGTTTTATGTAATCTTTGTTTTATGTAAATTAGTGTATCAGAAGCAGAATTTACTAAGATCAGGTTTAAGGAAGACATGGCCATATATCATATAAGACTACAGAAAAGGACATACATGCAAGGTGATGTAGGTGTTGCTTTAAACACTTGAAAGGCAAGATAAAAGCACCTTGGATCTCTTGGAAAAAAATCACCCTCAGAGAACATTAAAAAAACTGCAAATGAAACACTGCCTTGGGCACTGTCATATCTAATTTTTATGAGGAATGAAAGTATTTCCACATTCCTATTTTTAARCCACATTGTGATTTCCTGGCATTTCTATTACCTAGATGTTTGGAGAATTAGACTGCAAAACTGCTGTACATGCAAATACCAGTGTCTGTCAGATGCCCACGGTGCACTCCCTCGTAACAACAACAAACCTGTGCTGGCCTCTGATGAGACCCAAATTCTCCTACTTTGGTGCTGAAAGACTGTTCCAAGCTCAAATACACACTCAGGATGGAAAGTTATCCCAGGTGTAGCTCTGCCAGTCAGTGGGCAGGAGAGTGRGAGGCCTAAACTTTATCAGAGGGAGATGAATTTGATAGCACACAGATTGATTGTAGCAATAACTCTATTGATCAACTCCAGTCCTTGAAACCTCTGAGGAGCTTGAGGAACATTAGTACTTGTGATTCAAGGAAAAATGAAAATACCCAAAAGGTCACATAGAAATGGAGATTGCCTGCCAGTCAGTAATTTCCAGCAGCATGAGAGATGTGAAGGTGACATTAGGATGGAGAGACTATAATGCTCAGAAGCTACCCAGCCATTGGCATCTTTCATTACAGAAACTGCAGACATTCTTAACTTGTTCAAATGGAATAGACACTAGTGAAAATATTCACCTAGAAAATCAATTACTCAGTCCACAGCATATGAGAATCGARCACATTAAGTAAATAGCTCCAAGTATTCAGACAAAATGTTTAAACTTAATTTAATGTACATTATATAAGAATAAGGAGAAAGAAATRTGAGGAGAATGATAGTCCACTTATTCACCTAAGGATGATAAAAGGCTTTGGAATGCTCTATTTATAAGAATATATTCTAGTCTATATTATCAATAGCTCTTGGGAAGATTTGTATTATTATAATGTTAAATCTTTAAGCATTAYGAATATCCACAGGTTACTGAAAAAGTAAGAATAAGTAGAACGTTTTTTCTTCTTAAATAACATGTCTTTATCAGAGTCACATGGCACATCAAAAATGTCAGCTTCATTATTTGCAAGTAATTAAAGCAAACCTGAAATAGATTGCACCCAAACACTTGCCTTTTGGATGCCAGGTCCCTCACTATCCATTTTATTCTTGCATATCTATTCCTTATTGGCCATGCCTCCTGCTGACTGGATTTTTAAATATATAGGGTGGGTTACTGCCAGAAATAGGTTAGCAGATTCCMTGCCTTCTATCAATGTTGCACTGAAGCTCCAAAAAGGTCAAAAGAGGTTTCTGAGTTGGTGCCAGAGAAATATGGGAGAAAACTTCTTGTTCATTGAGAGTATTAGTATCAGTATTAGTATCAGTTTTAGTATTAGATTAGAGGATGTTTGGCCTTTTTTCAGCCTCTCTTGGAAAGCTAAATATAACATGCTAATAAATAAAAGTTATAATACATCCATATTTAAGGYCATGTTAACAGAAATAGAAAAAAAAAACAACTTCACAATCACAAAACCTACCACGGTAAAATTTGTTTTCAGAAACAATGATTCTGAAAAGGACTCGCAGAAAATGATAAATAAACTCTCAGWGCTATGCTGTGCCAAAAATAAAAAAATTGTATCCTTGAATAGGCAAGAAGGAGAACACTAAGTAAGATTAAGGGAAACGTACAATCTCCCATTTGACATTTGTTGACTAGTACTGTAACAATGTTGTTAATAAATCAGAACTAATGCTGATAATGTGAAGAGAACCTTGCAATAAAAGAAGCTCAAGGAGCTACTGCARCATCCTAAAAAGAACATAAATTTGGAAATGAAATGTAAGAGGGGGCTTCAGGATCTCGTAGCCATCAACCAGGTTATCTTTGTTCTACAGTGGTTATCATTTAGTGTAGATTGATWAATACAGRCTAGATCAAAACACCCCTTGTTTAAAGTGCAAATTAGCTATTAGAAAAACTGGCTGTTGTTATGRTGAATTTCTTGCAATTGTGTATTTTAATTTGACATTGTTTTTAAAAGAAACTCCAGTTCAAACAGGATCCATTCAGATTCATAAAAGATGAAAGCAAAAATAAACAAAAAAATAAAGTGCAATGCTTTGCATAGGGCACCTCTCCATTGATTAGAGGATTTTAAAATGAAATAAGTTCTAAAGTAGTGCCTATCTTTATTAATAATCTCTGCAAAAAGCTCTCTGTAATTGCCTGTTTTCCTGAGATGCCCATACACAGTAAACAGTAAACAACTGTATCATAGAATGATAGTATATTCTGAGTAGGAAGGGGTCCACAAGSATCATTGAGGTCTAACTGCTGGCCCTGCAGARGACAGCCCCAAGAATCACACYTGTGCATCCATCTCTACCTCCAGCAGTAACGACTGAAAAAGAAACAACCCTGGGCTATGCAAACAGAAGCAAGCTCTGCCCCTCAGTTCTGTACTTGCCACATCTATCTCACAAAGCTCCTTTTGGTYTGCACATTTTTATGATGAAGAACTTGCCAAAAAGCATGTTAGACAAACTAGAAAAAGATTTAATACGAGAARCCCTCAATGAAAGGTTGCAAAGTCCAGTGGCACAAATATAATATGAACTAAGTGGATTTCTTYTCTACTACCTTTCACAGCTCCTTTTTTGAAGGCAGAAAAAAATTGCTCTTAGAAAAGTAAACTTTCATTTTATTTTTCTGTGCCTCCAGGCACTCTAGAACACATTCAGTCATCACAATTGTTCTCCAGCCATGTCCATCTATGTCTCTGCAGGACTGTAGACTTATTCAGAGTGAGATCAGGTCCCATGAGCGCTACAGATTTTCCCAGCACACGTGTGCAGCTTTAGAGTTACCCAAACTCCACATATTTTCATCTTTCTGTTTTTACAATATTGACAAAGTTTTACTCCCTTAATAATGGATATAGTATAGRTCCTGAATGGAAGACTGTTGCAGGTTTAAGAGTTGGTGATCCACATGAAATTTAACGTGAGCAAGGGCAGGTCTGTGCTGGGCTGCACATGCAGCAGTGGCGTTCAGGCCTGTGATGTGCTGCACAGTAACTTCCTTCAGCTCATGGYAAGAGAGGAGCCAGCAGGCAGCTCCCAGCTGGTACCAGCCATGGCCTTACCTTTCTTTTAAAGGGCARCAAGAGGTTCTGAACAGAACATAAATTTAGGAGTAGATTTCTTGTAAGATAATGGTATAATAGCTCATGTAACCACAAGGGACAGCTTTTCTCCATGGACAACCTCCACTTTGTGCAGCACACCATGGGAAAATCCAACCAGGATTTGCTGGATGCTGCACAAATGAGAGATGCTTATCCTTTGGACTAACACAGCGTTTGCTCAATATCTTTATTACTCTTCTAATTCTTTTTTTATTAAAGGAGTCATTTTATGAAAGCACTTGTTTCCAGGCTATTCTTATTGAAATCTGCGGACAGCCCTGTACCATCTCTCACATCTCTTGACAGTGCCTCCCCTTTCCCACTACAGTGCAGACAAGCATCAGTGAAATGGGACGTGTGGCTTATAGACCTCTCCTCAAAGTGAGAACTACCAAAAGGCAATCTAATGGGTGAAAGTAATGAATTAAAAGAGCCTTCATGTTTCCTATTTATTTTTCACTTTAAGTTTTTGCTGTTGAACATGTGCAGATGGCACAGCTGATCCTGAGGTGGGCCAGGGAACTCTTTCACTCACATTAAWAAAATGTTCCATTGCTGTGTCCCACTCCCTACCCCCCCACCCCCAACAAAATCACTGCTAAGTTTAATAAAAAAGCCTCCTCTATAACKGTGAGGCTACCTAAACTCAGGAGGAACTACAATAGTAATACTTTGAGACACCTCTGGGACATGGATTGCCCTCATGCTTCTTTCAGTAGCATAATAATGTCATAACAAAGAAATGTGCCTTCTGTGCTTCCTCAYATCCAGTGTTGGGTGGTTTGTGGGAGTAGTATGAAGGGATTATTCACCTAATACAGCAAGGAGACACCCAAGGACACGAATGAGCTCAACAGTCTTTCAGGAATTTGTTTTCCTGAATAATTTAGGCTGCAGATTTAAAACATCAGGCCCTAGATGTAGATTAAACCCTTAAAATTGCATATGTAAATATAAAATTCCTCCCACAGTAAAGCAATGTAATTTTTAATGGAACACACATTATCTCTAACATGCTATTATTTTGTGCTTGAGTTAAAGCTGAAGAAAATAAATAATAATTTTCTCTAAAAACTCCCAAATACATTATCCTGTATTAAGAAACAAATGAACAAACAACCCTCCCTGTCCTTCAACTTTCACAGTTGTCTAGAGCACATTTCRACTTATTTCTCTGCCATATGGCACTACTTCCTCACCTCCAAAACACATTTAATTATAGAAATGGTAAACCRAAATATATGTCATGTTCTTCCTGATGTCCAACAGAAACAATATCATTGTGATTATTGGAGTTCATCTACTTTGTGAAGAAACATTTTTTCACTTTTTTCTGAATTATTTTTTATTCATTAATAAGGTTTGCTTGTTTCTATGTAAAACTCTTATGAGCCTTTTTAAAAAAAGAATGGAGAGAAAAATATTTTGTTCTTCACATCTAATTATTTTCGTAAAATCATATCTCCTGGACTAATTTCTATTAGAAATGTATTAATGGATGTAAGTCCTTAATATTTGTAAGATCGCCAAACAAAGGAAAAAATCAGTTTTTTTCTAGGTATTATTACAATTGAAAAACTACCTAACTTTTTTCTCCACGAAGTGGAGCTTCTGAGAAATGGTTAAACTTTTGACATCATATAAAATAGTACCTTAGGATTTCAGCCTTGTAGAGCTGTATGGATGTCTTACTTTTTCTGTATTTACCCTATTGAATGGGTTAGGTAACTTCAAAGAGGTTAAAGTACCTTTGAAGTCCAATGGTGAGAAATGGGAATAAAGGAATTCTTGGTTTGCATGCACCTTTTTTTTTTTTAATACATAACTCTTGTAAAAGGTACCACAAGCATGTAATTTAAGCCTACCACTTTTGAGCAGTCAAGAATAAGAATATATTGATACATAGCACCACAAGCTTACAAAACAAAGGAACAGAAACACATCTGGTACTCACTGAGCCTGCTGGCACGTGCCAGTGAGTTTGCAATCAGGCATGGAAACAGCCAAGCTCATGAAGCCTACATTTTTAGAACTATAGCAGTTGTCCTATAAATTATTCTGCTTCTAGGTCTACATAAATAGCAAAGACAGATGCACAAGCTAGTGCCAGTTCTACAAAACATTATTCCAGGTTGCAAGATGCTGCAATAAATAGGTTAATCATTTTTAATGTCTTTGATATTCATCATATTCAACATTAATCAAGATTAATTAATTTGGAGTTAGTGTGACTTCAGCATGAATTTCCAATGGTGTTTACTTGTAAATGTGGTTTTTGAGTACAGATATAATCTCTTTCACTCTCAAAACCGTCCTTGTTTTCAACACTATTCCACATGAACTATGGACTTGCATGCTAGTGTTGATACTGATGTATGGTGAGGTTTTCCCCCTCATAAATTTTCATTTTTATTGATATCTGCCAGAAYAATGGTCCATCCAGTGCTTCTCCTTTGAGTCTTTTCCCCAGCTACAACTCAAGTAAAATTTTTTGACGCAATTGACTAGTCCACTGTTGAAAAGTCACATGACTAATGCTGCCTGGAGAAAAATATCTTTTTTTAATTGCCTCAAATRGTATCAGATTAATAAATTTCCTCATACATCATTTGAAAGTAAATAGAAAAACTCTTTCATTTGAACTGATAGTTGTCTATGAATATGAAATACATGTTCCTGAGTTTCATTAGTCATTAGTCATATCTATATTGAAATTAAATCATTAGAACATTGGAATTAGGCACATCAAAAATGTAAGCTCTTTCGGGGTTAATTATAAAGTAGAAAATGTCTCAATGCTTTCTTAGGTACTGTCTATATTGATGAATGCAACAACTAGTTCTAGTACAGAAGAAAAAACCAAAAATTACATTAACAAACCAAAAAGTCAAAGCCTAAAACTCTTAAATTCCAATTCAATACCCCCATAAATTAAACATTCTTTGTGGCTCTGGGTCAATGTTGCTATATTTCCTTAACAAAATACTAGATTTAAGAAAAGCCTCCAACATATTATCTTTAAAGTCACTTGCAGTTAGAACATTTCAGAATCCTTCCACAGTAAGTTCTTTACAGAGGTTTCAAAATCTCACTCACAATGATCTAGCTTTAGCAGGACATCAGATGTTACTGTATATGCATATATATACATATATATATATATATATATATATATATATATATGTGTATAGCTCTGTGCATTTTAAATTGTTTTCTTAGCACCTTTACCAGTTCATAAGGAACAGTTCTGTCCTCTAATTGCAGTATTGTAGCATATGGAAGTACCTGAAAAGGAGGCCTCAGGTTTTGTCCCAGGTTTTGCAACTTGGTTCACTGAAGCCAAAAATTGTATTTCAAATTGCCCTTAAAGAAGAAAAAATTAATKATGGAAAAATATTAAATATGCTTTRACTAATAAAAATAATAAAAATTAAGCTAAAGGATTGCTCACAGACTGTGTATGCTGTATACATGTAAAACAAATATTGATTTCTGGTGTTCTCATTACCTCCCTTGAAAACCAGTCCCACATTAAGTAATTAAAATAAAAATTTGTATTAAATTCTAAATGAACAAACACTGAATTAAAGAAAAAGTTGCTCTAATCAATCATTGCTCTCGGAGTAATTAAAATTCTTTTGATTTATGTCAAGTTGTTGCCTAGAGGGAATATGAAACCTCATTAATAGCAGAATAGAAAATAAAGAACAAAAGAGCTACAATARCACCTTGTAGAATTCACACTATTTTCTTGTCTCCTGAATACATTWTTCTCTGTCTTCATTTATTTTCGTTAACTCACGAGTACCATAGAAGCAATAACTGAATTGGAAGCAGGGTAGAGACATCTTAGGAGATACATCACATCTGGAAATGCAAATACCATCACTTTTGAGCTGTAGCATTTTATTCAGTTTCACAATCACAGCTTTGCAGTTCTGACCAAAGASAGAGGCCAAGACTGCAGTCACCAAGAAGCAATAATATATTGGAGAAGCACATAGAGGCCCAGTGAGATTAAAAAAGTGGGAAGCAAAAAGCAGAGGAGAATGCATTTTCCTAGAGTTATCTACAATTGCATGCAGAAATATATCAATGCGAATAGTTTTTATGAACAAGTAGAAAACATTCACTGAGTTCACAGGGACCTCTGTTCAGTGTTCAAGCATTTTCTAATTCACAGCTAGGTATAACCATTGGTATCTCATTTGGCACAGCCCAGCCAGGTGATCCATCAACCCACGCATTCTAATGACCACGCCAGTAATGGCCGTGGAAGAGACCCGACTGATTGCTTGGATGAAAAAGGTCTGTTTAGTGATCACAAAGCTTTAGCATGTATACCTTTTCAGCTGTAACTATAGATAGCTGCTTGCTTAAGCAATAATAACTATAGCAACCATATCTTATGTTTCTTAATAATATTACTTAACTATAAGCTAGCACAGACCCGCACAGACACGTACGGACTCGCATACCAAAGCACACTCAAGCACACCATTATCTYTTGCTTCTTTCTTCAGGGTTCTGCTCCATGCTGGTCTACCAATGCTAACAAGTCCACTCTGTCATGAGCCGTCAGAGTTATCTCTTCTGAAATTAACCCTGGCAGTGTAAATCTTTCTCCTCACCGGCCCATGCTTGAAAGAAGGAATCGGAGAATGTCTGGGTTGCCAACTGCCAATGTTTATTTTACAAATCTTATCTCTAAGTTCTTTCTGTCCAGCATGAAGTTCACAAGCATGTGGAAAGATGGTTTCTCTCCCACCCACGACAGTGTCTGCGCTTTTATATTCTAAACTACATAAACATTGTTTTTCTGTAAACACCAATAACTAAAACCCATGTCATACAGTGAAATTGCACCTTTATCCAATCCTAAAAAACCATTACCCTTTGCAAAGAGGAAGGGGAAAAGAAAAACAGGAAAATGTGCTTTTATCACATTGATCTGCCTTCATTTTGTCCCTATTTTAGATTATAGCAAAATCTAAAAACCCTATTTCTCACGCAGTGACACAGCAAAAATCACACAAATCAAACCCTTGTGACCTCCAAATCCTCAGACAGCCCTGGCAGTGCTTTTCCCATGGGCTGAGACCAAAAGCCACCACTGTTTCTGGCACAGGCCAGGGAGAACCTACCCCCCTGTCCAGGCTCCTGCCCATCCAGGAGAACCAGAGAGATACTCTGGTTTGCCACAATGAGCTTAGCAGTACTCTCAGTCCTGCTCTCCAGCTGTATTCCCATATGCCAAAGTTCTGCACATCTGCAAAGGTGCTATTGAAAACAGAACAACGTTAAATATCCCAAGGCATACTAACTGACACTTTTCTAGGCATTTAACATGTTATGAGATGAATTCATAAGCTAAAGGAAACCCTGCAATTATAGTTTTTTTTTCTTTTAAAAGTCTAAAGGGAGAAGGAAAAAAAACAAACAAAAACCAAACAAACAAAACCAACCAAACAAACAAACGAAAAACACAAAAAAACCCAGCCATCATCTTTCCAGTAATCAAACAGGGTTTTTTTTTCCTATTTGTACAGCACATGCAAGACCATTGATTACTTATCCAAAAAAAACACCAAAACCCAAACCAGGCTGATTTGTTGAGGACTCTGAAGAAAATTATTACAGGGCTTGAAGTATTAGGAGAATCCCCTTGAAAAGTACCATTTAAAAACAGAGCAATTCAACTGAGGTTTTATAGATTTTCAGTTTATCTGATTGTTTGAGAAATAGGCTTTGAAAAGTCACTGCGATCACATAGAATATGCTTTAATATTGTAACGCTACAGCTAATATGTGCTGCTCATTTCATGTTGCCCTTACATCTGCCTTTTAGATAAATATAAAATGAACATAAAACCCCACTACTACTGTCTTTCAATTGACATGTATGCATTTACATATATTTATTAAAAAAGAAATACATAGCTCTAACTTAGCAGAAGAACATGTGGTAAGTAATTTGAARGATGAATTCACACTGTGAAATGGGTAAAAGAGATTGGCATTTGCAATGTCACATATTCAAAACAGAGGCTGAATTCTGATCCCTTAGACTGTCAAGACTCACTATGTCCTTTGCTTAATAGTACCCAAATTCACTTTCTTCCTGCCTCTAGAGAGAGAGARAATAAATAAAAGGGAGGGGGRAAAAGAAATAAGGAAAATAYATTATTTTTATTGGTTTAATTTATATTCTGCTCCAGTTATTGGCACAGCTACTTTCTGCTTCAGAATCTCAACAACAAGGGGGAATRTTTCCAAAAAGAGGTCCACAGTCAGAAAGCAACAACTATGTCCATTGATATTTTTGAGTGCGTGACCTGGGTTATGGTGTCCATGTTAAACTAAAGCATATTTCAGTTATAATGCATTATAATGTGTTTGTTTCACAAACCTGTCATGGAACAGGAATATTTTCTTTCTCAGAACCCAGGCTTCCTAAGCCTCAGACCTCCACTATGATAAATGAACATGTACTGTATCTGAGACTCAGATTTGCTCTTGCACCACAAAAACAAAACTAAACACAAAAACCCAAATAGTTTTAGATCCCCCAGCTTGGGAATTTCTCACTGTGAGCTTCAGTTCCTCATATTTCAATGAACTAGCAGAAAAATCTCAAACTATCAACGTCTAAATCTTTCAAAAATACCTAAGGCTGGAATAGGTATTTTGTAACTATGACTGAGCACTTCACTGCTAGACAACTCCACAGTGAATTGGCTTAGTCTGTGTAAGCTGGAGTAAATCATAGAACTGTTTTGATTTACAATATGGGGACAACCATATAGACTGTTTATAAAGGCACCTTTGTTTCTTTTCCTGACTTTCTCTGAACTTCTTGGCTGCTCAAAGGCACARTCTGAAGAACTAACCTCAATTTTCCTCAAGAGAATTAATAAATAAATAAACAAATTCTAAATCCCCTAGAAAAACAACAAAATTACAAACATACAAAAAATTCACCAGTCACAAACAAGAAACCCACCAAAATAAGAAAAATATATTAAGCAGAAAACTGTTAATAGTAAAGGTATCCATTTTCATGCTGAATATTTTGACAACAGCATGAAAGAGAAGGCAATGTTCTTCCTTTATTTGAGATTCGTGATGTAAAGCAAAGAAAACCCCATAAATCTAAACATGATGTTCCTTTAGATAGAATTTAGCAATGACAGTCTTTCTTGCTAAAGATCATTAGAGAATTTTATGTCCATAAAGAAAGTAAGATTTCCCAACAGAAATAATTAGAGTCTGATGTAGTCATTGTTTTGGTCTGCTGGTTTGTAGACTACATTTCTGTACCTCAAAGTAAATAGCTGGCACAATTGGTTTTCAGTGAAATAAGAAAGGCCAGCCCCTCAGGTACTGGATTTCTGATGATCCATGAAAAAGGTTTGTAATGAGCTGGCAATTGACATTGATTATCATTTAAAGGCAGTGAAAACATACAAAGTGTGCTGAAAAGTTTTCACTGTTAAGTGACAGTGGAAACAGCGGAGTAGAATCTGTGCTTCCCTGGAAGAGGGGTATGAATTTCAGACATCACAGCCCCTGCTACTTTCTGTCCAGAGGCAGTGGTGCTACATGAAAATTTGGGAAGTGTAAACCTTTTTCTTCCTTCTCATTGTGGCAATATGGTGAAATCACTACCTTGTATTCWGCGGCTGAGACCCCAGCTTACAAATTCCCCTGCAGGCAGCAGAATTTCTGCGCTACATGTTGGCAGGATGCTGACAACTGGTTGCATTCCTCATTCTCAGTCCATCAGTCATGTCTCTGTTACAGTAGCCCACACCTCACTGTCACACCTTTCACTGCCCCTGGAGACTGTTGGCATTCTAAATACGGACTGGCACCTGTTGGTTTTTGGACTTTTGATGGTAAAAATAATGAAAAGTACTTTTGGGGAGATCAGACTTACTTTTTGTAATTTGAAGTTGAGCAGCTTCATCAGCCRTTACAGCATGTGCCATCACTTTCCTTGCAGCTGCTCTGCAGTTCCTTGTGTCAGTAATACACAGGAGAGCTGTGACTCTTTCTCCTTCATCCAGCTTTTACTCAGGATCAGCTTCCAGCCCTGGAATGAAGAGCTAAAGAAGAGCTGCCAGGGTTAGCATTTTCAAAAGTGGCATGACTTAAAAGCCKTAAAATTCTCCATCCTCTGTATTTGAGACTCAGAAGAATTACAAGTAATAGGCAATATGGTGGGATACCACATCTGAATCTTTTGAGGTAGCAAAGTACAATTAGATCCTAATAAGTGGCAAAACCAGCTCCTTCTGGAAAACAACACCCCTTCTGCAAGCTGTTACTGTATTAAAATTACATGTTAAACTACAGAATCTAACTATGTTTTTCTAGCTGGTTGGGTATTCTTCTTCTTCTGTCACCCCAAAAAAAGTTGCCCTGGAAGCACCTCTATGGAAGGAAACTTCACTGAGAGGAGAAGTTACTTTACATACACAATAGTGTGTCGCAGTTATGTCTAATGAATTACTGTCTCTCACTTGAAGGGCAGAGAGAGTGAGAAGTAACAAGTTTGAGCAGAGAAAACAACAACTTAAAATGCAGTACATTTTAAATAAAATAGGATACCAYGGAGAAACTCTGCCTTCTATCAAAAGAAGCATAAACAGGCCAAAATGTTAACAAGGTGTACMAAGCAGGACCAGAAAAATGTTGTATTTTTAAGCCTTGTATTTTTCCCCTGTGCTGATTTTTTTCAGTCTTGCATTGAATCATGAAGGGAACTATAAAACATGCAGGAAGAAGAGTTCCTATTCATTGACCCTTGAAGGATTTTTTTTTTACATTGGTCTTCTCTTTGTATTTTTTGGTTTTTACAAGTGTAAAAGATGTTTGAGCTCAGTCACCAATTACCTGTTTACAAGAGGCTACACAAATAACAATACAGTAAACTGTATTCCTGGTTCAATGCCTACTATTGTTTGTTGTCAAGTTTGTGCTTCAGAAATGGAACATAAATGATGTTRCTTACAAAAAGCAAATCAGGGCAAAACACTCATGCACACAGAGCAAAAATTGTATATGAAATAGTCTAATTTTGGTATTTTTTTTTTTAAATCAGTGAAATATCAGAACTTCAATGCTGTCTCCACAGTACCTCTATGAGTGTAGAGAGAACTATTGCATTTTAATGATTTAGGCCCTTAACCATACGTGCAAGCCACTTAACTAAATCAAAGAGGTTTCATTAAGAAATTATTTCTAAAAAGAAAAAACGTATCTGATACTCTTATTTCATTATTAATAGAAGCCATTACAATCTCAGTTTTTACACATTTCAGTGGTGCTTTTCAGCTAAAAGATCAATCCCAAGCCTTTTGCTGTTTACTCCAGCTGCCAACGCTGTTTGTGTGCTCCTCCCTGCAGCAGCCAGCCTGGCCCCAGCCAGAAAGCAGCACCTGTGCAATGACTGGGCTCAGCTCCTCTGGCTGCAGCACAGCTCAGCACAGCATCCATTACAGACCGAGCTTTGTGCTCCACTGGATCCCACAGGGCTGYAATCAGYGGTGCTCAGACCACCTYTACACGGCATTGAGAGCCCTCTCAGGTTAATAAAGCAGAAGAATGGGCAGTTTCTGACTCCAACAGGCCAAAATTTCAGGCRCCTGCACRGTCTGTGGGATTATGACAGTTTTAGGTATGCATGTAAGTGGATTTGTAGGCGCCCCAAGGAGCTTTTCTAGCATCTGTGAACCCAGAGGGTTGTGGTGCATCATTCTAGTGCATTGCATTTATGTAATATTTTAGTTGTAAAATGAATGAAAGTAGAATTTTTATTTTAGTTTTCCAAAGGAAGACCATTCAGAATTAGTAATCTGAAATATTAGTCCTGAAATACAATAAAGTACTGTTACTGAGTAAACATACAACAATTTCAAAATGTAGAAGTAAACCAACCTAAATTCTCTCTCTACACYGATTAGGTTTGAATTTAATTTTCAAAATAAATTTTATTTTCAAAATAAAACTAAYTAAACAATATCCTGTAATAGCAGATACTTTTCAATTTTAAAATTCTCTTTTACTGGGCTTTTATGGCGAAATTTTTTATCAAGCTGCCTTCAAGATGTACTACTAATTGTTTGTCTGGAATGGCTTCTCACTCCTCCTGCATTTCCAATAATCAAGAGAAACATAATAATAATAAAAACAACTCCAGACCATAAGTTCAAGTTAATGTAAAGTTTTTCTTTTTTGGTTTAGATGATGTGACAATATCAATAAAGTCTAAATGTGACTGAACCCCCTAAAGAAGGTTTCTTAGATATAGGCAAGTATCTGAGCCCTTCATACTACTCAAGACTGCTGATCTTTTCTCATACTATCTGAAGTGGGACACAGCATTAATGAAGTTCTAAAATCTCAGAATTGTAAAATACACTCACATTAGGTCAATTGTCAGACTATTCCAATCTTTTCTCAATTAAAATGCGATATCAAATGCTTTACACCTATTGCACCTTTCCATTAAAAAACTGAAGTTGTATTTTTAATGGTAGCTTAATAATATAGAATATTACATGAGTAAATATGTGGAAGTCCTGCCATTTGTGGAGTTGTGGAATATTTCCTTAGTTCATGGAAAMAYTTTGGAGTAAAAGGAATATAATTTCACAGGCACATAGTGTTCAAAAGAGATGATCTTATACTGCAAGAGTGACTTTATGCTGTAATAAAGTCTCTATCACACATAAGGAAGAGTTCTATATAATACCTTGCCAGAAGTTGYATTCTGTTGAGAAAATTAGGAAAAAAATTAGGTAAGTAGAGGTCAAAACCAYTTAAACTTGCACACAGCTATTTGCAGAGAGAGCAGTAGAACTGRTTATTTCAAACTTTTTTTAACCTTTCCCAGTGCCAAAAAAAAAAAAAACCCCAAACCTACTGTTTTTAATGATAACACTGTTTGAAGTATACAGATCCGAATTTGTGGAGACTTTGTGTACAACATATCAGTGTGGCTATATACAAGTTCATACAGCTCTTCTACTTGATGTGTCTAAACATCTACAACACCTCAACTCCCCATGCACACAAGATCTTTACTTTCTATCTGGAGATATCTTTTTTTCTTTTTCTTTTTTTTTTAAATCACTTTTCATTAATGGTATTTGCATAAAGGCCAGGAGTATTCATGTAATGTGTTAGGCTTAAAAGCAGGAGCAGCACTGTTACTGAAAAACAAAACAAGACAAACCTAGCAAAAAAAAAATTATTAAATTTTGAGGTGACTTGATGTTACAGGGACAAAGGTTAAAAAATGTAGTGATATTCAAAGTTCAGCACTTGAAGACACTACAGCTAAAGTATTTTTCTGAGATGATGAATTGGAAGTGGAAGAGCCAGAAAAAACCTGATGATACCAGTTAATCAGTGGCTGAATGTCAAGTTTTGTGGAGAAGGTAAATGTAGGACACACTGTGCATTTTCTGGTAAGATATTTTCTCCAAAGGAAATAAGTTGATATTTTCATTGTGCAGAGAATTGATAAGAGTTATAATGTAATATTGAACTCATGTATATACATTCATTTACACAAATGTAGAAAATGCATATATTTAAGAAAAATGAATTAATCAAGAGAATACGAAGGAAAGACTCTTAAATATGGTCCTTGGAGAGTTGTTAATTTAAAATCTCACTCATTTTATTTTAACTTTCCAAAATAAGCTCAGAAGAGGACTAGACTTTTCTGCATAAATGTCCAGGGGGGAAAAAAGTCTTTCCTAATTCAATACAAATGTACAAAACTTCTTTACTATAAACTCTTTTAAAATTCAGTTTTTGAGCAAACTAGTCATTGGAGTCAGAAAATAGTGTCATGATGGCATTTTATAAAGAGATCTATGAGCCAGATATTCTCTTTACACTAAAAAAGACATAGCCTTCCCTACATAAGAAAAGACAAAACCTTTTTGCAATACTTAAATAATATTTATGTATTTTACAGAAGTTGAACTCAAGATCTTTTCCTTCTCGAGACAAGAAATTCTACTGCAGCTATTTTCATATGTGCAAACATAACTTTTACTTTTCTACTTTCTGACATTGTAAAAAGAAACAGTAAATTATATCTGGAWGAATATGAGATAAAGTGTAGCAATTACATAATTTTTCAGTCTCCCCTCCATACTGCTCTCTGGCCATTGAAGAAGATTAGCATGTGAAAGAAATCTTTGGATCACTCTTCCTGGATGCTTAACTGCTGCTTTGCTAATGAAACATGAATCTCAAATATAAAAAAAAAAAAAAAAAGAGGCCTAAAAGCTTTTCTCTCAGTACTTTTTTCAATTTTGTGATTTCACTATGAACATTTTAACCACTTTAAATCTCAGAATTTATCGAACATCTGTAGTAAAAGGTGCTACAATGATGGAAGTATTACAGATGACAAAACCAATATTTTGTTATTGTTACAGATAGCTCCCTAAGTTTTTCTAGCATACTTTAATTTATGTCTTGAGTCTTGAAAGCTTGAATCAGCCTGATAGTTATATTAAAAGCTGCTACCCATGACTATCTGCTTCTAGAAAAAAAGTAAACAGCCCCAAAGCAGATGATAAAAAWGCTCAAGCTCTTACAGGCACATGTAGGAATGTGGCCATAAATAAATTTAGCTTTGATAAACTAATTCATCTGCTTAAAAAAAGCCATTCAGAACTCAGAATGGACAAGATACAGAACCTTTTCCTATTCTACAGTGTCACTTATTGTAATCACAGTTACTTTAGGACATTTTTATGTGTTACAATGTTACTTTAGTACACATATTTCAACTTTTTCAACTCAGGCTTGTCCTCACACAGGCTAAGAAATATAACATTTGATCCTGCTTAGCTGAACCAGAGCAAACAAAAATTAAGTTTCTTGCTATACAGACACAAGATGCTTAGATATGTTCAAATTTAAACATGTACTGCCACCTGTGGTCCAGGCAAGAGTTTTGAACTTACTGTGCATTTGAATGTTACTGTATTCCAGTGAATTAAAAAAAAAAAGAGATTAAAAATTGAGTATTAGACCAAATGCATTTCACATCTGATTTGATACTGCAAGGTTTTGTTTAGAAAGTAGCTCTTTGATTCTTATGAACAAAAAGCAAACTTCCAAATCACTGAACTTAGGTCTTTTGAAGTTAGACTTTGTATGCAAGCAAGGATGTGGTATTGCAAGCAGAGCCTTGTCAGAATAACACCTTCATGAAGAATTTCGTTTTGGTAACACTTTCTTCATGAATTCTTCATATGTTTACAACTGAAAGTAATCTTTGAGTAGAAATGGCTTTGCTAAACGATGCAGCAYAACCAGGTGCTGCTCATTTTCAATGCACAAAATCTTCAGTTGTTCACAGTTGCATATTTAAATCCAGGYTGAAAGCAAATAGCCCAGACCAAGCAATGTGGTAGAACAGCTGAAGAGAGTGCAAGAAGTAAAGAATATCATACTGCTACTTCCTGTGAGCTACATTACCTTGCCTCAAACTTTCACTCATCCATCTGCTGCCACTCAACTGTACCCTACACTGTGGTGAGCCTGAAATTTGCCTGAACAGATGAGAAGCCTTCRCCACTCTACACTGTTTAAATAAGACTCACTGCACCTCACAGYTGTAAGGGTTCTACCTGCATCAGCAGAGCCTGCAATCTCTCCTCCCTCTGGGCTTTAGTCTGATATGGTGCAGCTGCAAGACCTTGGAAGATGTTTCCAGCAAAAGAACCATTGGAAGCCTTGTCTATGTTCTCCCATACTGTCCTGTTTGGGAGCTGCATTAACTCAGCCCTTTGCCCTTGATCCTTATAAAGGCTCATCCTGACCCGTGGCAGATGTGTTTGTGTTCAGCTTTGAGCCTGATCTCAGATTTGCTCTATCAGTGCAGATTTGTTCACTGAGCACTGAGGYGTTGGCTGATCTCCAGATCTGCCCTGCCCTTCTTCTCAGGTAGGCTGGGTTTGCACTCCTCACCTGGGGGTCACAGGCCCTGTCTCTCCTGTCTCTTATCCTTGGCTCCCACCTCAATTTTCYGCTCAGAGCAGYCACTTTTGCTKCTCCCTGGCAAGAGSCTCTTGCATCATAATTTTGAGAGAYAAAAAGGAGACTTACAGACAGCTGTAAGGTAAAGCTATGAAAACAACAGCAGTTCTTGCCTGAGTTTTTGGGCAGTAAGCATAAAATAACATTTTTTGTATCTTGAAATCCAGTCAATACAGACAACAACATTTTTATGACTTAAAATAAGTGACATTTAGAAAGCAAAATTGTCGCACCTATCAGTTTTGGGCCAAGAAAATTCCTATGTGCCCAACTGTTTTAGGAAATGAATTAATACCAATTGCATTAGAACATAAAAACCTTTGAACATAAAAACTTACATGCCTGAGGTAGACATCTGTCAAGACATTCAGGTATATGGGGTTTTTATCATCTTTTACAAAATTAACAAGGAAAGGTGATTTTTTTAATCTCTCAGGCTAAGTTAGATGTCAGTAATCTAGAAGAATAAGCCCCCTCAAGAATGGTTATTTAAATTTTATGATCTCTGTAAATATGATCAGGCTTCTTGTGTCAAGTGGCTAAACTAACAAGAAGTAGTCCTAGATTGCAAAAGTTAAAATCTCTTTCAGCTACAACTCTCCCTGCACTTAAAAAAGGRTGTGAAATACAGTATTTTGCATGGCAGTAGCTAATAGAACAAAAACTAACCCCTCCTGTATATTCTGAGTTACTGTGTTGCAAAGTATTCTCATGCATGTGTATGAAAACAAATTCTAAATGAAAAATTTTAACAATGAATAATAAACTCATTAGAAGATTCTATTTCTTACTGACAAACATTAATTTCAGGGTCAGTTCACACTGGGTAAAATAAATATTAAGAACAGCTGCTGACATTATCTGAATAGATCAAACCTCATGATCTGTAACACTGAATAAGAAATTTATAAGGTCAGATTTTATTAATATAAGTCTTTTAGAGAAGGCTTGGAAGGGCAGAGGAAAACAATAAACATTAAAAATTATTAAAACCCCCCAAAATGCAAGAAAGCTGGCAGAGCTTGCCTCTCTATTTTTCATCTTCAGAGCAGAAAAAATAGAGGCTCATCTTTTTTAAGCAACCATTTCATTGAGRGTGGGTAGACATTGGCCTACTTCTGATAAGTGGTGAATGATGCCTTTGTATCACTTGAGTTCTGTTACTTTATTTATTAAAACATCTTTATCTTGAGCCACAATTTTTTTCTCAGGTTTGCTCTTCCAGTTCTGTTCCCCCTCCTGCTGGGGTGAAGCAGGGCAGAGGGGTGAGAAGGCAATGAGCAATTGATGCTTCATTGCTGGCTGTGGTCAACTGGCAACCAAGGCCATGCCACAAGTTATGCTCCTGATTCCTTTCCAGTTCATCCTGCTACAAGTGAAGTGTAATACCATCAGGAGTCTGTACTGCATTTCCAGGATTCAAAGGAAAATKTGTGTACCTTTTTGTAGAGATGAAAAAATCCTACTGCTCTTCTTTTCTGTAATGTGAACCCACACCAGCTGCCCCAAGCCTTAACAGGAGACTAAGGTTTTGCTTCCAGTAAATAAAGTCCTTCTAGCATAGTATAGAATAAAACAAAGATTATCCTTGAAGTTTAAATGTCAAAAGGAGACCTTGAGAGTAATGGTTGCACATCCCAGTTCTGGCACAAATTTTAGCTTACAGCATTAAGTGTCACTCTGAGCAAGGTTCTAACTAAAACTCTTTCCCTTGGTTCAGCATGTGTAAGAAGTGATACCACTTATTTTGACTGTGATTTCTCAAATATATCTTTTCAGAGTCTAACCTTTCTTGTCTGTCTCATGCCATAATATTTTAGCCACTACTATAACACCTTTAAGTTACAAGAAGCTRTTTCAGATGATTGCAGATACCTTGTCTATATATGAGGAGGAAATTTTTGGTCATTAAAGCTCATTTTTAGTTAAGTTTGGTCATTAAGGCTTATTTTAATTCAGCCAGAACAGCAAACTTTCATGATGAAAAAAAAATCATGCAATTGTACAAAGAAGATTTTACTGCTGATGGGGACTTCAACAATAGGTAGGAACCAGTTGATTCTGATTTCTCAGTGCTGGAGGATCTGGAACCCAGAAGTAGCTCATTGTTATCTCCCAAGAGTAAACAGATTGAAAAATCCAATAATTTTCTCAAAAAAGTAAGCCTGTATTAAAATTATTTCCACTGCAGGYATTTCTTCTGCAATGTTTAGACCCAAAACAGAATTTGCAGTTGTGGTCTCTCCCTGACAGTACAACAATACATTCATTTCAGAAACTGCCATAAAAAATGGAGCAAAAGAGGAAAAGTTCACCAGCACTATATTAAATGGCAGGAGTCTAATCAGAATGCCTGCATGGATAAATTGTGTCTAACACTGCATCCAGAACCTGAAAAGTCTATTTGCCCAAATCAATTGTGGAAGCATAGTCCACAATTTTAAAGCTAAAGTTAATACTGTTTAGTGAATGAATGATGAAGGAAAGACATATCTGAATAATAAATGCTTTTTTTCCATTATAAACTGCAGCTTACTCTACTTTCATACATTCAAAACTTACTGATTCAAAATAATACTGCTTCAAAATAGATGTAATGGTCCATGAGCTCATAAAAATAAAGTATTGCTTTAACTCATTTGGGCATTCTCAAAAAAAAAAAAAAAAGTCCATGCTCTGTGGGTAGTCTATTAGTTTTAGGAGGCCTCTGTCAATGTTTATGTTGACGTCTGCACATTTCAAGGCAGCTCATTGCATTAGCAAGGGGAGCCTAGACCTTTTTTTRTGCCATATCATATAAAAAACTATCACCTTTCCTTTAAAATATTCAAATTCACAAAAGAAAAATGGAAATTTCGAACTTTGTTAGACAGGCAAGAGAGAATAAATGAACATACTCTTGCCTTGACAATTAGTAACTTTAATCTTATTAAATGTGTTTTATTAAAAAACCTTCAAACCATCTCTTTACATTTTTATGTGAGGTTTTTTKGCTACTCAGAGACATGATACATTGATAGAGTTCAGATAAAAGAAATTCAAAGGTACAAATGTCTTCAAAGAGCAGATTTTTTTTTTTTGCCAAAGCAGCCTTCAGATCCTGCCATGAGAGAATGTGCAGAAAATGCAAGCAACATGGTGGTTTGTAGTTTATATGAACCAGCAATTTGGTACTGAGAATTAAATCATAACAAATTATACTTCTATTTGAAGTTATGACAATATGGGTGTTCCTTGTTCTTCTGGTTTTTTGTTTCTATGTTTTTTTATTTGTTTGGGGTTTTAATTGAAGGAAAAAAAAAGGAAAACAAAAAATAGGCCTGTTTTTTCTTTATTTTATTTAGGTTTTTTTCCCCCTTCAAAATTCCTGCTAATACAGGTCAAATTTTAGAGAAATGTTGTTCAAATTCATTGTATGGTTACTATTGAGTGATATTTGTCTTAAAGTTCTCTTTTAATTCCCTCACAAACTTTACTGATTTGATTCAAAAGGAGAGGAAAAGAGAGATTTTTTCAGTTTCAAATTATGTATAGCTATACTGGGTTGTGAAGCTTTTAAACTATTCTAGTTTGCTTTTAAGTATTAAAGTTGTTGTAGCTTACACAGTCTCTAAGCTCATGATTTTAGCATTTTAATTAATGTAGTCTGATCCAAATACCCTTCAATTTTTACAAACCATAAAAAATTACCTGTAAAGCTTTTTTTTTTTTTTTTTAAACCGGAACAAAAATGTGATCCTTTTTCTTGCATCTAAATTAGAAAATTGTTTTCTGGCTTATCTGGGTGCTGTATTCATCAGCCTAAAGTCCTGTGTTATTGCTATATACCAGAAAAGCACCTCTGAGGGTTCATGCAACTCTAAGGAGTGAATGCCTTGACTGAGACCCAGCAATCTGAAGCATCTTATTTCTGAGGGGAATGTTGGTTATAGCCATCTGCATACCATGCACTGAGGGCAGACAGGAATGTAAGCAAGCCTCAGAATGAGCCACAAAGAGGCATTCAAAAGAATAGCTAAAAATTCATAATAACAACTTGTTACTTAGGTTTTAAATTTTTCTAATACAGACTCATATTTTTGCTGCAAGCCTCTGTATTTACATGCATGTGTTGCAGCCAAAAGCTATGGGCAAATTAATTTMAAATTTATCCCTAGGAGCATCTTCTCAGCTGTTTGAAAGTGTTTCTTATCCATTATAACTGGAATATTCCTTGCCATTATTGCAGCGGTAATAAAACTTGTAATGCATTTCATATCTCATGTCTGTGGTTCAACCTGTATTTAACCCTCAGTGTTCTTTGGCTGTGTATGAAGGAAGAGCAGTGAAAACRTGCTTCTATTTATCACTGTATGCTAACCTTAAAGCACAACATTTAGCAGTGTTCCAATAAGCTGCAATGGCAAATGGTGATATTACCATAACAGATTTTCAGTGTACTTTTCCCAGCTCTGTGTAATAGAGATGGGAATGCCTGTGTGCCAGACCAAACACTGAGGCCAGAAGGGAGCATTAGGTTGTGTTTTTATAATAGACTTTGTGTCTATCTGGTTTAGAGCATACGCTCTGCGTCCTGGATTGATCTGGGCATGCACAAAAAGTGATTGAAAGGTATCTTTATCACTTCTCCTAGTCTCTGTAACCCTGGCAGTTCTGCTTAAATTTACAGTAGAAAACAGCAACTAAATCAATAAAACAGAATGAAATGCATTATAAGTGTCTYTCTGTGACAGTGGATGTGATTGTGCTTGGCACTGGAATATTGATCTTTTAAATAAAGTTAATTATTGTCACAGAATTAATTCAGAAGAATACAGGAGAAACAGATGCAATCTGTAATGTGATTTTAACACATGCTGCAATTAAAACTGTAGCCCTTTACTTGACCACAATCCGTGTCAGCTCCAAAGTTGGGGACCTCTCCTATTTTATTTGAATAACCACTTAACCTACTTGAGTAGCTCTCAAATTAATAGGAATGCAAAGGTCAAATTTTGATTTTAATGATAGCCAGCAACCCATCATAACTTTTTGGGCTCCTTTCCTTAATTTTTTTTTTTAAATAATACTTTAGTGGGCATTGCCCAGTACTATTTCTCTGGTCTTTCATACTACCATGTAGCKGTCTTATTTATTAAAGGAATAGAAAGATCATGTTATAGAATGATGCCAAAAAAAGACTAATGAAATAAATATGCAACACAACCTTCAAAAATTCCAAGAAAGATCTATAAAAATGAATACAGAGAACTGGCTACCAGTTAAAACTGACTCACCTGTATACACACAGTATATAACAGACCATAAAGAGGACAACACTCAGGGTTGCACTTGGTATGACTTTTGTGGGAATGGCACCACAGGTAACACAGACAGAAATGCAGAAAGAATGATACTGAACATAATAGTCACTGTAGTMATTTAAGAAATTAAACACTTAAATAAATGAGGGTTATTCCAGAGATCTCAGGCAACAAACAATGCATACAATGTGTATTCTTGTAAATACATCATTGATATTGAATTCACTTTACAGCACTATCTTGTTTACCTTTTCCCGACAAAATTTAGGAAAGCTGCAGCTCACTATTTGGCTGAGTTGTAAATAAACAATTTTCTATCYATGTTATTACTCTTTTTAGATGACAGCAAGCAGCTCTTTCTTCCAGCATAGGATTATTCTAATTCTAACATCAAAATTAATCAAACTCTCTTGGTTAATCAAAATTATATATTATCATCCTGATTGCAATCATCTATCAAAGATCATTTCCTCCTGCAGTTTATACAGTACATAATCAGTGCAGAAGAATAACAAGCCAAGTCTAAAGTGAAAACACTAGTTGTGTGGTAAATAAAACTATAAAGCAGACAGCAAGAATCTGGTACTTCCTAGGCCGCCCATGTATATGTACATAAATATATATATATACATATCATGCCTTTCATAAATTCATGTGAGACCATTCCAGAGCTTTATTACACATGCCAATTATTTTGATTTTTGGAGGGAGACTTTTTTGGGTTTTGCTTGTTTTTCCTTTTTTGTTTTTTATCAGTATTCTCATGTAAAGATGGAAACTTCATGGTCAAGCTAGTTTAAGTCAGAAATAATGGATACAAATTTGCTGAAGAGTTTCAGAGAAACTTAATGTTTCTTAGTTGCTGCTTAGCTACTGACTTCAATCTTGTCCTTATTTCACTCCATGCTGTATCTGTCAGAATGTGTCCTTCAGGTTTATTATCAATTAGGAAATAAACTTGATTGTCTCAACCAGCCAGAGACATCAGTATTGAGAAATGGTGCTTTTATTTCAGATTCACTCAAAACAGGAACCCACTAGGTGTACCGGTTTGAAACAAAACCAGTGAGAGACTCCAAGTCAGAAATACAATTTAATAGGAACACAATAAAATAAATGCAATAGACAGAAAAAAAGACCCTTGACAGAGTCAGAATACAACCTAACACACTGTTTGTTAGGGTGGTGGCAGCAGTCCAGATGAAGCAGTCTAGTTGAAGCAGTGATCCCGTAGAAAGCTCTGGTACCTTTTGTCCTCTAGGAATCCAGTTGGTGAGGGCTTGGCCACCCCAAACTCCGGGTTATATCCAGGTGGGAATGCTTGGCTCCTCTCCCCTGGGCAGAGCATCTCACAATGGGCTGATATCATTCTGAGTCACACAATGGGTCCTTGATTGCCCGCTAAGCAGAGATACCTCGAGGGGAGTTACCTGTGAGTCATTGGGCAGGACACTGATGGGCCATTAGCAGATAGTCCAGAGGGAGGGGGCAGGGAAAACACTGCCCCACCTGGCTCCAACAACCCATGAAGATGGCAATAGAATACATACTTTGGGCACATCTTGCATTGCAACTTAGGACACTAGGATATAGAAGGACAATAGGTCCTTAAATAGTGATACCATGAGTTTTTGGTTGCTTTTCCATAGAGTCCAGAGCTTTAACTCACAAAGTTAGAATGCAACACATTTTCTTTTCACAACATTTTGACTGAAATTGCCTCAGTTTCAACAGTGTATTACAGAAATACAGCAAGCCACTGTAGAATTGTCTAAACATTTAGAATTAGCTGATGAATGTTGTCAGCATACTACTATAAAATACCTTGTGCTACTCCTTAAAGATTGATGACTAACTTTAYGTGGACTGCAGCCAAGGACAAAAAAAAAATCCACACAAATCTTTGTCTAAATTTCTTTTGTTGTTGCTCTAATTTTACCCTCCAAGAGGCAGAAWTGGATAACTCTGTTGTATGCTGATGCTTAGGTAACACATCTCTGGAGCACTTAACTGGTTAACTTGTAAGTTGCCAGCTGAGTACAGGTAGCACTAAAGATCAGTCAAGGTTAAATCAGAAACRATCATCTATCTTATAAATCATGAGTAGGGAAAAAAGAAAGGTCACAAGAAATCTCCCTTTGTTATAAAAGCCAGAATGTACTTGAAGAAAACAGGTTTTGAAGGATCATTTCAAAAGTATGAAAAGCCAACAAGGGTTACCTTGGCTATACACGCCTGATGTTGGAAGGGCATTCTGGAAGTCATGAAATCCAGAGTGGGGATGGTGTGTGCTCAGCYGTAGGCTTCTCCAGTTGCCACGTAGATAACTTCAGGACATAAATCCCTTTTATCTGACATAACATAACTGGAACGTATCACAAGTGTATAATCATGACTCTTTGTTGATGTTTTTTCAGAAGTTTCTTTTCCCTGCTCTTCAGATTGCATAATGAAGCAGACTAATAGACTCATTCTCCAATTCAAAGAGAAGTGATTTGTGTAACAAGTACATGAAGTGCTATCTCAGTCTACACTGAAATTAACAAAAACCACAAAGATGCCTACACATAATTAAGTATTCAAAGGCTAAACATGCTAATTTATTTGATCTTTGTTAAAATTGCTGGGTGGTAATTGATCAATTCTGGTTTTCAAAGGAATTAGKAGGCTTGAATATATAAAGTAAGCTTTGCAGTTCCTGGAATTTTTGGAGATTTGTTTTTTTGGAAACAGGAAACAATGAATGAAGATTTAGACAATATCATAATGTTGAGAACAATTTGAAAATAATTTAAACACTTATGGCCCGGAAGGGTTAACAAATTCAGACTAAAGAGGTTTTAGGTAAAGAGAAACCAAGTAGATAGTTCATTACTTTAGAAAAAAAATCAACAGAAATACTTGGATCTGATGACTTAAAAGACACGTTCTTGGAAAAAAGGACAAGAATTATTTTAGAAGGGATTCCTGATGAAATAATCAACATTATGAGTGGTGAACAAGAAGCAGCTTGTGTTTTTGRGACACCTATTCTAAAGTTCACAGGAAGAATAAGATTAAATTTCCTCTCCTCATTATATCAGAAATCAAACTTGTAGTGGCAGACACAAAAGAAATAGATACAAAATAAAATGAAAATTCTCTAGTTAGGATTTTGGACAAGGTTTGATTAAAAAGAAAATATATTACTTACTACATATTATTATAGATATATATAATTTTGTGGAACAGATTCCCACAGTCATTTCCCTGGAGCTACATTTGCCATATTTGTATTGGTCTTTGACAATCTAATCTTGTCCAAGATGTATGTCTTGTCCAAATTGTATGAACTAGGAGACTTGATAAACTAGTTTAAAGAAGTAAAAAAAAAAATAAAATTACAAAACCAAGAGCAAAACCAAAAATGAAATAAAAGTGACACGTATTTTTTAAAGTTTTAGGTTTTGGTAGACTATTTTAACTTGCCATCTGGAGATATAATGATATAAAAAGGCTTACATAATATAGAGAAATGTGCTTTAACAATTMTTGCCCATGGAAACACTTTTCTTTCTTTGCAGCACTTGTTGCTATGCCAGAAAACATTTTCAAGACACAGCATACAACTAGTGACTTGCAGACGTGTGGGTCAAACCCAAAGGTCATGTCAGTTTAATTTCATGGTAGRAGATGAGAAATTGCTGATGGGTCAGGGAAAACGGGATCTGAGTACTCATATCCATCTGTTCCTTGGGGTATATACAGAGGCTTTTTAATCCCATCTGTTTGTGGTAGCCAGAGCACAGGTTGTATGATCAGCACTTAGCAACTGGCTTCTCTTGACACAAGTGTAATTCAAGTTTGGTGTTTTTATTTCATACTTTTGTAACATCAGCAGAATGAATCCAAGCTTTAAAGATATTCTTGACTTTTACTATCCTTATTTAAAATATAGCTGAGCCTAGAAAATATTTTCAAATGCAYGCAGACTATAAGGTTGCAAGCAGAATCTGAATGTATTACCCTGAATCTGAGTGTCTCAGCCCAGTCCAATGCCTAGTCTGTGATTCAAAAATATGCTATAGAAATTTTTAGATTTCATTAAAAAAACTTGTAACTTGTGCTGATTTGTAAGTTTATAGGATTGGTCACATTCAAAAAACTGAATTGGCTGAAATTGATCCAAATCATGGTGCTCTAATACAACAYTCAACATTGCTGAGTAGAAAAACATCAGTGAGCTTGATCACTAATGAGAATCATAGGGATCAAGAAACAGRGTATGAGTTCCTGGTTTTGTAGGAGATAGGTAAATGGAACGGGGAGAAAGATAACTCCATGGCTATTTCTTATTAATTCGCAGCATTTTCCTAAACCCTCAATCTTTTTCTTTCTCYATGAGTATTACTATATTTTATTTCTAGATATAATTTTTATCTGGAGGCATTTTATCCTCTTAGAAAGCCAAGCATTTCTTAAAGCAGCCTATAATGTGGGTATTTTATATCCATGAAACATATGTTGAAATCAAAGGTAAAAGTCATTGTCAGTCTGAACTTTTCAAATTTATGAATAGTTAAGAATTTCAATTCAAATGGAAGCACTTAATGGTGAAGTGTACTTTTTTATACACTAAAAATTTGTAAAATCATGCTGCTTATATTTGGGTATATTTAGCTGAATGAATGYAAACAGCTTGGTCTCAGTGAACTGCTTAAGACACATAGTGAATTAATGGCAGATGAGAAAATAGAACACAGGTGCCTCAGGCATCCAATTGTTTCCCTGTGTTAAATAAAAGCATCTTTCTGCTTGACACAGCGATGAATTTCAAATTTAAAAAGTCCTGTTGTTAGCTTACCATGAGGCACCTAGTGGAYACAAAATGAGCAGCTTAYTTCTCTTATTCTAAWCTGATCTTGGAGGAAGAAATCAAGMCAGATTAAACAAGTTGTGTKTTCTCATTTACATAACYGTAACCCATAAGAAAACTGTGCTGMAGTAAACAAGATGTCTGAAGATAGCTAAATCTGATTATATCTATGGCACTGAAAATAMAAAAAATTAATGACAGAAGTTCATGACTTCCTTGAAGACACTACTCATGAGAATAAAGGGGGAAAATATTATATCAAAGAAATAGAAAAATATAATGGGGAGAGCAGGCTTTGTGAGACTAATTTCCCAGGATATGCTAATAGGTATGAGAGTGAGGTGGCAGAATTCTATTCAATCCTCAGAAAAGATGATACAAAAATTTGCTAAAAGGGAGCTCCTTCCTTGATTATTCTAAACTTGGACAATGTCTATTACAATGACAAAATYAAATACACTCCCAGCTTTGTAATTAAGCATGAAACTAAAATATTTTCTAGAAGTTTTGCATCCCTTATTTTATGAGATTCTWGAACAAGATGACAGCAACCTTAGCTGGCTTGGCTACACGCCCACAGTAAGGGTCACAGGAGGAACAGTAATGCCCACTACCATGGCCATCTGGGCTCACAGTAGCACCCACTTGCCATTCCATGCCATGTGGCCCTCACAAAACAGRAACCCATATTACTGTTTCTTACCACGTCTCCTTTGCAGTTTCTTTGTCAAAACTTTTTCCATTTATCTGTCTCTGAACTTTCCAGACCACCACTCTCATATCCTCTGCTCTTCTCCCACTGGTAATTTAAATGGAATTTCCACATATGAGCAGGCACGATGAGTTAATCCATTATATCTCCAAAATGTCCCTCATTGCTGAACAAGTGCTTAGCTACCAAAACCGTGACAGAAAAGGATGTGGACATTCTCCACCATTACATGTTCTTTTCACTATCACTCACGCTGTGTTTAYACCACCACACAGCCTTTCTTTCTCTTGTTATGTTGCTTCCCCTGAGCAGAGATGGAGCTGCAGAAGCTCTCCTGAGCAGGCTGGGCTTAACAAATCAGGCAGATCCAGTTTATACTGAGCTTTATTGCTGCCTGTCTTGCTTTCCCTCAAACTGCCTTAATATCCTTTGGCATTTATCACAACAATGGACTACTTTTTGGTAACATGGACACTGAGGCTTCCTGCAGACAACAAAGAAGCATTTTACAATTGCTCAGGATGTATGAACAATGGTTCAGGAGCATTATTCTGCTGGTTTCTTGTGACCAGAGAAACAAGAGATGACAAAGACACTTCAGGGTACGTTACCATCTTTCAATACCAGAGAGATGGACAGATGTTCCTGAGTCACATTTACCAATCTTTTACCTMGTCCAGTAGTATGTATTTCATATTTCTATCAGGAAGTTAACAGAATCATSATCACAGGAATTTTTCTTAGTGTTCAGTCTTATATTTCTTTGCCTAATATCATTCTGCATCTTTACATAATGAATTTAGTAAGCTATAAGGAGAGAGAGAGCACTTGCTGGCCAAGCAGGTTTCTGCAAAACTCTTTCAGCTCCATCAGAGAAGTTGTACCATTGTTCTTGGCCCTGGTGACACGTGCAGTAATTGGGGAATATTTCACTTGCTCTGACAAGATGAATCCAGTACTATGTGTGTAATATGAAGGTGATTAGAGCAGAGAAAAAGTCAGCTATCGACAGGACAAAACAATTTTTTTTTCCTGTGTAATATCTTCTGCAATTGGTATAAGATTTGTTAATAATGGACTACAGAATTCCTATAGGCATTAAATTGTCCCTSTTGAAATGCATTTGGTTGAATTTTATTATCATCAGTACCAATGGCAATWTACCTGGAGATCTCAAAAATCCAAAATGTGTTTTGAATCCCTTCACATCCCTTCCCTTTCCTCACTACTATGTTTTCCCCCTGATTCTCCTGTAACTTTCTACCTGTTTATTATCTGACCATAAATTCTTTCTACAAGGCACCTGATTCAAGTTTAGACCATCTTTTGGGAGAAAGAACTTCTTTTTTTTTTTTAAACAGTGCTGAATTTTCAGCTGAGACTGACACATCAAATCATCTTAAGCAAGTAAAAAAAACCCCAAAAAACCAACAAAAACTATTTTAGTACTTCACAGGATTGTTTTCACCTACATGCCTTATTTTTGCACTTATGACTCTGGATGTCATTTGCCATTTCATTGCTAAGTCAGTCAGTACAAGACTAACTCATGACAGTTTTAGTTTTGGTTTATTCTGAATCATTTTTCATCATCAAACATTGTCAGTTCTCTAGTATTCCTTTCTACTGAACAACATAGCACAGATCCAAATAGCATTCCAAGGGTAACTAAACAAAGTTCAGTTTGAGTCAATCACAAACTGCCCCTTGTCTTGGTGTTCTGCAATGCAGATATTCAAAACTGCCTGCATATTCACCAGAAATTGTTAACAGCACAATTCATGCCAGACACAAAGAAATTAAATTTTAGTAAGAAAAGATTCAAAAGCTTTTTAATGAATGCATTCATGTTAGACAAGAATAGTATCTATATTACCTATAACATTTACACTTGTGTTTATATTATTTCTCATGCAAAGCAAATAGTGGATTGAAATTGTTTTCCTTGGTGTGAATTGGTACTTCTACATTTTAAACAAGTATTTCTTAGTTGTTTTCAGCACTAGTATACAGTATCATTCTCTGAAGATTTTTTTATTATGTCATAGAATTTAAGTAAAATCACGTACTGTGGAATAGGCTTGAACTTGTCTTCTGGAATCTGGAATATCACAAAAATTTAAGTCCATATGGGAATAGTGTCTGTTATAAATGAAAGAAGAAAGAGCCATAACTATGCAGTGTAGATTTATTTACATTAGTAACAAAATCTGAATTACTTAAAAAGCAAAGAACAAWCAAAAAAGGGAGAGACAAAGCTGTGTTTGAAAGTGTGTTGAAAGTGTGTGTTTTAAAAGGAACAGAAAGTCATAAAACTAGGCATCAAATCAAATCACACTTTTGCTTTATTTTAATAATGAAAAATGTACAAATATTGTAATGAGATTTTTTTTTTTAATTAAAAAGATCAGCAAAAAACAACCAAATCAAACCAAACCAAGCTAAGCCAAACTAAACCAGAACAGCAACAAAATAAGCTCCCATACTCACAAAGTGCTGATTCAGTATGTTTGTTTCACCCCGATGCAGTTTTACGAGTATTTACTTTCTTCTCCCCCTGTTCCTTAAAGACCTGACTCCAGAGAGGTTATTGTGAAATTTCATTATTGATCATTAAAACATACTTTAATCCTTACAAGGAAGATGCTAGAACAGGTAAAGCACTGTTATTTTTTTTTATAATCTGGCATGTAGTTCCTCTTTTTTTACAGAAGAACATTATAGCAACTGTGCTTGAAAATGCACAGGGCTGCAATGTTTTCCTATTCAGTAAAACAAGTAACTTCAACCCCATTAAAGCTGATGCTTGCTTCAGATCCTCTGCTTATCACATTTTGGCAGCACCCCTTGAAATACCTGGCAATCTGTCGGACATTACCACTTCAGAAATACTAAATTTCTTTTAGATGAGGYGCAGCGTTAGTCATGTATTGTCTTTGTTACAGCAGATGTAGAACCCAGCAGCCAAGTGATCAACACACACCCAGGCTTTGCCCTGCTGCAAATGCTTCAGTTATCAAACATATGGTCTGATGTTGCGAGTCTTGCTTAAATGTTGTAACTGAAATCAGCTRTGCAAGAGCACTGAAACCAGGGAGGACACCGCTCACTTTTGGACAGCAGGATTWCACACAGCCACCTGCAAAATGCTTTCTGTGCAGCTGACACAGACATTACTATCAAGTTGCAGATGCTGACAGATGTTATTTTACATAGTGCTCATAATCCCCCTCAAATATTTCAAATAACAGAGAAACATATACAAGGGAAAAAAATGCAATGAAGGCTTTAATGTGGCCATGAAAATGYTGCAGTTCCAAGGAAACTGCACATAAAGAGTCTCAAAATATCTTGAAAAAATTTTAACTTTCAGAAACCCTTTGAGAAGGTTACAGACACCTTTTGCAGACACCTTTTCTGCTGTTCAGGAAAGACTCCTTCACTCAAAAGTCCTTGTCTCAGTGTATAAGGCAATCCTGAATACATAGCAGTGAATAGAGAGGGACTGTAAGAAGAAATGACAAGTGATTTCAAATCCCTTTCAGTTTTGGAAAAAAACTGCCATTTTGAAGTAGTAAAGGGGACATTTGATAACAATAAATAATTCTCCAGAAGCAATCTGGGAGCTGAACAGAAACATTCTCTCCTTTATTARGAATAGTTTCCAGGAACACAATCTAGTTTAATGGTAGTTTTCTCTACATAATTGCTAGCACTACACATTGCTGGCCAATTTCTCTCAGACCCTTTGAACAAGGTACAGAAGATAAATTTCATCTCAGCTTAATTTGTCAGGAAGCTACCTTATTTTTCTGTTCTAGTCTCTGGAATTAATAATGCATTACCCACTTTAGATCACTCTTTCCAGATGTTTTTCCAAGCGCAGCCAGGTTACGTATGCCTGAACACATCTTCTTTAAAGAAATTGCATGTGTAACCTTAAGGCAATGTAATCCTTAGAGGAAGATTAACCTTTAGCTGCATTTACATTATTTTTGGAGCATGACTAACCTTTCATTTGGAAGTATTAAACTGGAGGAATTGGACTATTTACAGATGGACCAAACCTGCTGGTTGAAAGCCTAATTCTGCTCTTGCTGGAATTAGTAGGACTTTTGTTAAAGGCATGAGTAAAAGATCAGTTATCCCTCTTGTGCTTAACTTTGATTTTCAGAGGCTCTTGAGGAAGCACAATTTCAATAATTGTCAAAAACAGTAAAGAGACTCACAGTTTTTGAAAAGAGGGGCTCTTTCACTGAGGTAATTTTTTCCCTAGTCTACACATTATATAATAACCAGGAAAGATATTATATTAATTACATTAATTATATTATATTAATGAAATAATTTCTAATATTCTACTATACTAACTAATTAATTGTGTTATTATAACAATGTAAATTATGAAATATTATATATATACATATGTATACACATATCATGCTAGGATATACCAATGAGAATACTTTAGATACTTCAGCTGCAACTAGATGTACTTGCAACAGCAACACAAAGCCACCAGACACCTCTTTTATCTCTTATTCCCATTTTTTAAATTCAAATTTATCAACCCAAGCAAATTTAAAAAAAAAAAAAAAAGGACACTTTTGACTCCAAGATTTACAGCACTATCAGTTAAAAACAGAAGAAACAGAAGAGAGACTTGTACAGCCAAAAGCTGCAATAAATACAATCGTATTTGGTTACACTTAAGAAATTATAACRTTCCTCATTACATCAAATGAGATGCTCTTTACCTTGCTGCAGCTAATGGGGATTTATGGCAGAGGACAGAAGCAAGTTAGTCAGTAAATTTTCCACTGGTTTATATYCATGCTGTTCTTTCCCCATGAAAGATTTGGTGTTTTCTGAGAGATTTTTCTGGCGTGTGGGTTGGGTGCTGATAGCCTCTTCTTCAAACAGAATCTAAAATAAATCCATTTCATTTCTTTCTGTGAAAAATGCCAACAGTGGTTATAAAAGATCAGCCAGTGTCAAATCTTTATTTGGGGGAGTCCTGCAAAGTTAGGACAGAAGTTTCCCCTTTGCATGTGAAGAAGCAATTTCTTTTTCCTTACATAGGCAAAAATCTGCAAACATTCTTTATGCTGGTGATTCCAAAAAGCAATAAACTTAATTTTGAACTTCCAAATACTGGCTAGAAAGGAACCTGTCTTCTCTACTAATTGAATAGAAAGCAGAATATCAAGCAGAAATTGTAATCAACTTAGGCTACATTTCTATATGATATAATACAAAAATATAGAAATTAAGACAAGGACAGGTCCTGGAAGATCATACATGAAAATCTTTCAGAGGGACCCAAAGGAGTTTAACATAACTTTACATAAATAATTCAAAATTCTAGTCACTTTATGTTTCTGATCTTTTAACTACACCTAGCCATTTCTCAGGCTTGTCATAGTTAGTGTCTTAGCTAAAACTTGATACMGTCAATAAATGAGTTGGGCACAGATTAGCCCTGAAACTGTTCTGGTCTAAGTGCTTTTTGGCCACAAGTATAGGATATGATCTCTTCAGAGACAAATGCTGTCAGGGTGGAATTTGTAATGTAATTTAGAATACTCTATTTAAATAATATCTGGGTATGTTCTATGGCTTATCCTTAACCCATGTCTCTGAAGCACCATGAAATACTTCAGCTGCATCGCCTCCAGGGAACAGCAAATCTCCTGTGCATAGCTGTACAAGAGATAACAAGATGATCCTTGCTATTCTTCCAAATTATGTGTTCATGGGCTCTAAACACTGAATGCAAAGTCTATCCCCTCTGAGAAGTGTTGGTGAACACAGCTTGTGTATACTTTTTAGTGCCAGGTTAYGTGTCATGTCCCCCTGTCCTTGCTGCWAGAGGCATTGTGACTGGACTAGGGGAGGAAAAATGCTTCTTTTCTACCCAGTACTACATTTATTTAAGGTGAGCATATATGGGTTAACTCAGCATAAAATGAAAGGTTTAAGTTCTTCTGAAGTATTCAGCTGTGAACTAACCCACAATAATTTGCTGTGGCAATGTGATGGATATGAAATTTTCCCTTCTGTAGAGGACACCAATATATGTTCAACAGAAAACAGGCAAAGGATTTTGCTGAAACCCTACAGAGTTCTTTCACAGTACATAAAAGAAACACACCAGCTACATTTTAATATAACTTCCACCAGTGCAACAGACATCTATTGATTTGGAAAGCTTATTGAGATGTAAAGAAGGACCATGCTGCTAATAAGGAATAGTTTACAGTGTCATTAACACATCAATGTTTTAAATCATCAGGGRTTTAATTTTAATGTCTGTTCCAAGGACTGGAAGTGGAATTAAAGGGCAGGTATCATGCTGGATCCTTTTTCTTTCCCTCCCTTCCTTTTACAGAAGATTTGAAATTAGCAAAGGTGATATGTCTGTGTTGTGAAGCACATCATGTTCGCATGCTTTCCTGTCTTGTTGATTTAGAGGAATCTGTTATCTCAGACAGAGGATTTGAGGRTAGCAGATTTAGTGCTATACAGATCATCTAGCTAGTCTTCATCTTTTCATTGCTATATTTTAGTAACTTATTGCTATCTTTTGTCTTCTTGTAAATTCTGTTAACAGCTGTGTTTGAAATACTTACCTTGTTTTCAAGTGTGTTGTACCAACATAAACATCAAGGTATGGAATATGTTCTGAGTAAGCGTCAATGTAGCTACAGCACACATTCTGAACACTGGCTCTATGTACTAAAACATTAATAATATATTTGCTTTCATGATAAAAACAAGACACGTTTTCATGTTTGTTTTCATGATTCTTTGCTGTGAGGGTGGTGAGGCACAGGAACAGGYTGCCCAGAGAAGCTGTGGATGYCCMATCCCTGGCAGTGTCCAAGATCAGRTTTGGATGGGGCTTTTAGCAACCTGGTCTAATGAAAGAGTTCCTCCCAAGGAAGGGGTTGGAGCTGAATKATATGTAAGATTCCCTCCAACACAAAGAATTCTGTGACAGAATGTCATTTTTTAATAAGAGCTGGAAGTTTTCAGSCCTTGAGGAAGACAGTTACTGTTTTAAGGGGTTGAGTCTTTACATAACCTTGTGTACCTGAAAGCTTTAAATATAACTTAGGATCCTGTCCAACATGCCTACATTTTAACTGAACATCCCTTTCACGAAGGAAAGTTAAATGTGATCATGTGGGAAGCACTGCAAATGCACTTAATGAGGAAAGTTTAGAACTGGTGTCTGGTAGTTCCTAGGAAAATGTTCCCACACCAGAATATTTACAGAGAAAGTCCTCATGACTTCGACTTTTATAAGCTTTTATATAGGAAGAAAAGAGAAACTTTCAGGCAGAAGAATAAAGTGGATCTCATCTCAAATATAAAAAACTTTTCTTTTGTTTAAATCTGCCTTTTAGCAATTTATSCTGAATGAAAACAAACTGGCATGTTATCCTCCCACTGGTATTAATTGAGAGCTACTGTAGGAATATCAACAACCTCCGTTGGGAGGATCAGGGTCTAGTTTATGACTTGACAAACATTCTGCTGTCTTATCAAAAGAAGATAACAYTAATCTAAATTCTAATACTGGCCTCCCTTAACAATAACTCAGACGTTGTACACCGCAATTTTCTCAAACCTTCTACTTCCATRGTTTCATTTAGACATTAGGATAACAGCTGTCTTAGGGGGCTCCTTGTCTGTGTTTTGTGTCTCTTGAGACTTTTTGATCAATTGGTTAGTAGCCTGAACAGGTAAGTGTAAGGTGACTGAAATATTCTGTGTCTGTTAACACTGTTCTAATTAGAAATTAATGCTTTTCCTCTCCTGTTATTTGGTGTAACATCAAAACATCACACCAAATATTTTGTGCTTTTCATCAGACCTTGCGAACTCCTTGAATGCCTGAAGAAAATAAAGCATGCAGTTATCCGATATTTTAATGCCATGTAACTCCAAATGGAAGGCCTGCATGTGTAAATAGGCAAATTGAAAAAAAGGTGCCAGGTTTGTGGGGGGGAAGGAGAAAGGGATGGGTGAGTAATAAAGTCATTCCTGGCATTTAATTTTAAAGCATATTGTATAGAGATATAAAATAATATTATTTATTTTCTATGTTTTCAGTGATATGTCAAAAAAGCACATCTGCTCAAATTTTGGTGAAAAAGGGTGATCTAAGACAAAGAGTTTAGTYAAAGTCACATTTCACTTCAGATGATAATAAAATAAGCAGTACAGAATAGGATTGTTTTAAGGACTCTGCCAAAAGGTTCGATACTGTATGTTCTCTATTCCTATTTCTGGATATCARAAATAGGAAAATTCAGCCAAAATTACTAATTTATATAAGTGTATGATGTTGTGTTTTATTGTTATGACAGTAAACCAACACCAGAACACCAYTGGGCTTACTTAGATCAGGTGTTTGGTTAAATCCTAGCTACAAAGCAAATTTATTATAATGCTTAAGACYCTATTTTTCTCAATGGAGCTGGTCCTAGTGGGATTTTGAAGATAAGAGCTTGCATCCTGATTTTAGAACAGAAGAGGAGCTGAGAGTTGGCATGCTGCAATTATAGTGTTATTTTTAATGTTCAGGGCTAAACAAATGCTCATTGAAAASCTGCATGGATTGGGAAAAGAAGAGCAATAAGAAAAGTGTAAGGACAGGATTTTGGTAGAAAAAAAATGTTCTTATTTTTTGTATAATATATTTGGTATCCTTTATCAAGAAAAGCATTCTGTTCTCAAACTGTGTTTTCTTTATATTTTTCTRTTTGAGACTCTGCATCCTAAACTTAGCACTCTAGAAGAGACTTCATGAATTATAACTGAAAAACTTTGACTTTATACAACTATAATTTCAAAGAACTACTGGAAGTGTGGTGGTTGCAGCATAGGGTGAAARCATTTGTGCCTATGTGGCCAACCAGAGAGTACAACAGATGATCAGTAGAGWCTTTTTTTTWAATGAATAAATTATATATTCCTAAGGCAGCTTCCATTTAGTAAGTGGAAAATAATAGATAAATAAAAAAGAAATATTTAGGGGTTTTGAATAATTGCTTGTTGTACATCCTAATGAATTATTTTTTACCTCATTTAAATGGAAGACCAAAAATTTGCCAAATTCAGGGCAATTTGTGATAAACTCTGCCACAGTATTTCAGATGTACTGTATTCCAAATGTCCCATTCATATTCTTTGGGTTATAGATGGCTGCAAAGATATCGTTGTGCCTCCACGAGAATACATCACCAGGATAATAAACCTTCATGTGAATGCATCTGTATGACTCATCAGAGTAAATCTTAAAAAAGAAAAAGTGAGAGAAATGATGGCTGAATGTTGTCAACATTCAATTTGTGACTTTAACCTAATTTTCACTTTCWATGGGTTTAAAAGTTGTGCTCAAGTTCAAGATGAGAAATTCAGCTTTCACTGAAAATTATACAAAATAAAAAATCAATCTCCCTGATTTCCCAAGACATTTTTCAGGTTAAAAGAAATTTCAAGAAACTAAATATAGTCTGTCCTTTAAACATTTAGAAGCTTCTTTAATGCYTGAACTTCTAGAACTCTCATTTTTWAAGTTTWCTCTTTAAAACAGGYYATTTACTYCTTCCTTTCTGTAGGGAAAATTAGAATACTTATTTACRATATGGMGAGGTTTTGTAATGTTTTTCTGAAMAAGATCCTTGRCTGAATGGACTCACCTACCTGTAAAATTWCCCACCTGAGCTGAGTAACTTAAATCTTTCTTGTAGAGCATTCCTGT
>CADDXX010000035.1:130239-188915 GCA_902810485.1 Alauda arvensis
GATTTTAGCAGCTGGAAGCCTAGGATCCAAGTGTGAACAGTTCAGCTATTAATTTTTACAGTAACCAGAACAGAGAAAGGAAGAGTCTTTGAGCAAGAAAAGCAGACTCACTTTCCTAAGTGAGTGCAAATTAAGGTAGGGCTTGATTCTGCAAGCAGTATGACTTTATATTGTGTATTTCAGTTAACTAATAAACATTGCTTCTTTTTGGTAGGGTTTCATGAATCTGTGTAAATTTTTTGGTCACATTATTTCTTCAGGAACTCTCAGAGTTTTAGCACAGTTTCAATGGATTCTTTGGAAAATTGAAAGATCACAGTTACTGAAGGTGTAGTAGACAGGAAGAAACCTAGGGGGCTTTTTCTGACATGGGAGTTATGCAGAGGACTTTTTCAAAGAGTTGGAAATGTGTCTTCAACCTGACTACRCAGAAAAGGGAGTTTGTGCTCAGAGAGCAGCAGAGGAGCAAATGGCTCTCAGCAGAAGGGTTTTTACTGAACTGAGGATTGAGTCYCCAAGTTCTGCATTTCAGTGGCAGTTTTTAGTGTGTCATTTTGGATTATTATAAGAATGTGATCTTGGTCATGATAAARAGAGCAAGTCAATCTTATTTTATTAAACCTAGCAGCAGTAATATCTTCTAGCAGGGTATCAGACCATCTCTGTTTAGGATTATGGGTTTTTTGCTATGGACTCTGAGTGATCAGAGGAAGGCATTAGACTTGTGCATTTGTGACAACTCTAGAAACTCAGTATTTTTCCATATTAGAAAGTAAATCTGAAAAGGGAATTAATTTATTTGGACAGCAGCAGTGACAAAACAGCAAAATCATGGTATAATATCTATGAATTAATAAAGCAGTAGACAAAGCAAGAACAGACTAAAACATCTGTGGTTGTTATTTTCACCTCAGTTCATTKGGAACAGTCTCAGACAGTTTGGACATGCAGTTTTTTAGAGCAGATACTTTTGTTTTTAATCATAGATACTTCATGCAAACTTAAAATACTTTTAAAAAGCCCAAAAGAGCCTGAAGGCACATTGTTATCTAATACCTGAAAWGCTACCTACGTGTACTTTGTCGCTATATATTTAATCTCAAAAAAAGAAGACTTTTTCTTTTCCCTTCACTCCTCCTTTTTAAAAAGTAACTTTTATATTTATATGTATTTATTCATATGAGTGCAATGAACTTGCCAAATGATTAAAAGTAAAAAACATTTCAGAGAATAGACTGTGTTTAGTTATTTCTTGTTTAGAAAGGCAAAATGGAGCCCCTTATGATTTGCCCCCTACGCAAATATTGACTAAGAACAAGACGATCAAACAATAATAGCCATTTTATCTGACATGTAAAAAAATGGTAACTCTTAATTCAATTTATAATAGTGTGCTCTACAACTGGATATCCTCAAATAAGACATAAACATTGGTCTGTTAGAAAGCAACTAAAAAACATGAGGTWTTTTAGGAATAAATTGTACCATAAAACTGCAAAATGGAAGAGCCTTTCTTGCTGAAATCAGGCTGTTACATTTTTTTTGCAATACTGGTTAATAAAACCTGAGTTTCAAATACAGTAAGAAAAACAATAAGAATTTTCATCCTGTATTATTCTGCTAAAATAAATTCCATTAATTTTGTGGTYAAAATTAACATATTTTGGCAGCAAGGAAGTTAAGAAAGAGTTGAATGTTTTAACYCTTCTCTTCATAGTGTTATATCTTCCCACCTAGGAATAAACATATTTTCTTTATTTTCTATACATCTTATTGTTGTATTTTAAATCTTTTCTTGCATCTCAATTCATGTCTTAGGGCTGGGGATTTCTAAATTATTTTCTTCCTATAAGACTGAGTTACTTTTTAAATATTGTTTCCTTTTTTTTAATGTGTCTTCTCAATCTTTAACTTCAGAAAGCTCGAGATTTCCTAATGCAGCCCTATGGATCTCTCACTAGGATCCTTGTCTTGCTCCTGATGTGGGCCAGTTTGCCATTGCTGAATTAATATGGTTCTTTTCAGTATCTGTCAGGTCTGGTACAACACCTTCTCCCTTACAACAATGTCCCATGTCCCTAACAATGTCTCCTCAGGTCTTTGGGATCTACTGTTGCTCCATTGTCTTCATTTCACTATCACTTCTTTCTAGCCATAATATCAGACACACTTCTGAGTATAACTTCTACTGATATTCTAGCACCTTTGATCAAAATTTAATATAAAACAGCTCCTCTTTTGATCATTTTCTACAGCTTATGATAATGCAGATCCCAAGATTTTCCAAGATCATCTCAAGTTATCTATCTGAACATTATTTTGCTAACAGATATTCAAAAAATTAAATGTTCCTATTATTTCCAGGTCCAACTTTGTGAATAATTCTTGCAGTTGTTCAAACACATTATTCATCTCTTCCCTGAACAGATATTYCTTTAATAGAACTTAAAAATAGAACTTACCATTATATCCTCCTTCTTGATTACTATCACAGTGAGAGAGCTGAGGGATTTTTTTTATTCCATATTTATATTTTTTGTGATATTTTTCCATTCTAGGTCACATGTTTCTTGTCCTTGATCTTTCTCATTCTGCAACAATGATTAACAAAACAGAATCTGTTGGCAGAAAYGAAGGGGATTGACTTAATAATCTTCTTGAAATCAAAATAAAAAYATCCCCTGCTCTCTTGGAATATTGYAAACTGGCTYCAGCTCCTGGCAATCTTATGTWTTCAATAAATCAACTATAATTCCTCATACAGCCAGTAAAGATCTATGATCTCACAATCTGAAAAATATGCATCATCACAAAACCCAGAAACCTAGCTGTCTCCACAGACATGGAAGATGCTGTTCCAATTTCCCCATGTCATGCACTCACAAATGAGTATTGTTGTGTCCATTAGCTTTGAATGCATTCATGGATAAATAAGGACTTTGAACTAATCTGTACACAAAGCTGGCTTGGCAGGGTTTGGAGGTTTAATTGAACTTCATATTAATTTACAATTAGTTGGTTTTGTTTACTTTCGGATGGCATTAGCAAACACATTATAAAGGAGGTACAAATAAAATTCATGCCAATTACATATGAGAATAATTGGATTTTGTTAATCCAAGAATTCATGCAATCAATTTAATTCTTGGTACTCTTAGTTCAGATACCTCATTATTCCTCACACTAATTAATCTCAATCACTAATGAGTACTTTTGAAATGGGACTGTTCACTCATTTGTCCTAAATGGAAATTTTCTTAAACAACCATTGATATTTACTTTAGGGAAACAARCAAGTTTTCTGAATCAATTTATCTATATATTTTTTAAAGATCATTCTGCAAGATAACAGCAGCTTTCTTGGTTCAAAACAAGAAATTTAAAAGATTATTATTCCAGTCCTGTCTGAGTTTGAGCAAATGACTTATATATATGCCTTCTCAAAAKATTGTTCTTTGGCAAGGATAAATGCACATCAAAATGAAAGATTAACAAATCCTGTAAATAATCATAGGGTTATGCAGAGGTATTTACTGAATAAGCATTACAGMTTTGGAGGCTGTTATTCCTCCTCTCTCTCTGTGCATTCAGTCTGGAAGCACATTCCAGTTTTTATGGCGTTGTGTAGAAAGAACACACTAAACATGAGAGTTAGCAAGTAGGGTATTTCAGAGAAAATCCTCCCTTGYAGAGATGTAAGAGAAAGCACATTTGAAAGGAGGATATTATTTCTGATGGAATAAAATGCACAGATGGTCTTGGAGTTAGGCTAATTCACAAGGTGAATMTTTTGGATTTTAACTGATGAGGCCAAAGGAAAGAGGATAAAATCAGACCTGATTGGGAAAAATAATTTGTGATGGACACAATGGGAAAATATTGTGGGGCTTGAAGAATAAGTAAAGAAGAGAATGATGTCAAAAAAAGACCCAAAACAACCTCAGGAAATAAAAAAGACAAGGAAAATAATTGTAGTTGTAAGCCTGAAAAATAAAAAGCAATTCCCAGAGGAGCTGAAGAAAAAACCTCTTGYATGAACATATTTATGAAGATGCAAAAATGTCAGAAAGCCAAGTGGAGRGGCAAAAAGTAACAGGAGAAAACTGTGAACATCAAGGTCAGCAAAGSAGGGGGAGGAGGAGTAGGTGCTCAGGGCAGAGCAGAGATTCTCCTGCAGCCTGGGGAAGAAAGCACAGAGGAGATGGTATTTCCCTGCAGGCCCCAGAAGAGAGACCCCTAAAACTACAAGCTACTCTTTTGTAATTTCAGTGTAATACGATTATACCAGCAGAGAAGACCAAGTTGCACAGTAGACGCTGTGAACTAAACTTGCCACCCCACTTCACTTTCCCAGCTAGAAAACACATTGCAAACACAATCGTACTGCACTAGTTCCCCTTGCAATTCAGACTTAAAACATAATTCAAATGATATCTCACTAGAGAAAAAAAACAAAAACCAAAAAAACCTGAAAAACAACAACCCCAAAGCTTACAATGACAAAGAGAAAAAGATACTGTATTCTACAACTTTCAGAAATCAAAAATAATGTTTTGTACTCCAGAAGGTGGAACTTGCCTCTGGGAAAGTCATTGCAGCGCTTTTTAAGATAAAAATCAACGTTAGGAAAAAAATACCAAATTTTGGAATAGTCAGGGACTGTGAGAATGATAATGAACTTTGGCACCCAATTAGGTAGGGAATATCTAAGCTCTTCAAAGCTCCATTTATGTATAAACTAGATCAAAGTTCTCTGTCAACTGTCTTTGAAGAAAAGCATTTTCAATTCCTCTTTTCCTTCCTGCCCTGCCATCTGATTCTCCCTTCCAGCTTTCAGGGCACTGACAACCTCTGCTGGTGCCTTTCAGCAAATCATTGGGTGCAAGATGGAGGAAACATGTAACTTTTACATGAAAGTTGAACCATTGTCCTCTACAGAGCCCAGTGTGAGCTTTTTATTCCTGACATAATTTTAACACGCAGAAGAGTGTATGAAATCAGAGAACCATAGAATTACCTATGCTGGAAGGGACTTTAAAGATCATCTAGTTCCAACCTYCATGCACAGAGATTCCTTTCACKRGACAAGGTGRCTCAGAGCCCCATTTAGCCTGGTCTTGAACAGCTCGAGGTGTAGGGAGTCCACAAAAAATAAAATTCTGTTTTAATGTTGGTGAATGATGCTGAGATGGGCTACATTTATGTACCTAACTAAATACACAGAATCATAATTAAGTTACTAACAAACACAGTAAATTATGCAATTCCCTAAYTGTGGAGTCATGAATAAAATATTAGCAGTACCTGAGTGAATATGTGCTATGTTGGCATGTCTCATTAGCCATCTAAAGAGAATAAGAACTTCTGTTAAACCATTCTTATTTTACTTGAGAAACTAAATTTTAAGACAAAAGCCAGAGTTATAATTTTTTATTGGCACAAGGTAATATTTCAAGAAACAGCCATCTGCATTCTTGAAATATGTGGTATTCAACTTATATTTCGCATGAAATCAAGTTTTGATACATGACTGAGCAAAAATGAAGACAAAAAGTGGTCTCAAAAATACATTAGAAGGACCTAAGCAGGCCCTAAGCAGACAAGTGTACAATTCACCATTGACAGAATTAAAAATTCAAAACATTCATCATCATCAATGTGCATAATTTTTGATGTCAGATAATTTTCTAGCTGTTTGCACAATATCTAGCACCCTCAGTTTTAACACTATTCCAAAACACCAGTATAAACCTCCTTAATGACATTTAATAGCTAAGAATCAAATAAATATGACAAATTCAGTATAAATAACTTTTGTGTGTATATTGACTTATTTAAATTATGCCTTCATGTACTTATATCTCCAATAAGAAAGTTAAAACCTTGGCAATTAATTTCTCCAGTGAATTTTGAAGAATCACATTTACAAACATGGAATCAAATTAGAATCACTAGATAAAATACTGAGGGTCCAGAGGTACATCAAAACTGAAGCAGACAAAATCGGTGCATTTCCTGTTTCTATGTTCTGGTGGGTTTTTTTAATAATAATCTAGAAACCATAATTAAGAAAAGTATGGTCATGCTAAGGAAAGAAAGAGGCATGGAATAGCAAAACGAGTGCGGGGTTACACAGCACGCCAGTGTAAGTGAACAGTGAAACCTCTATTTCCTGTACCCCTGTGCACTTGCTTTCTTCCTTCTTCCTTTATTACCTCTTGTATTCAGTAAATCAATATATGAATGCTTCGTAATGCTACATTTAGAACATTTTCCCAGAGAAGAATTCATGGACAACAATTAATGGAGACTCATAAACAAAGGAGAAACAGATAAGAAAAATCACAATCTCAGTTGTTTCATAGTACATTGATTTTGTTGGATTTTGACTGAGCACAACYTAAGACAGAAGTTTGGCCTTTGTGTTTGCTTTTTTAACAGTTGATACTYTATTAAAAAGGAAAATTACTATTAATAATAAAAAAAAACTTTCTACATTTTATCCATTCTTGATATTTGACATTGTGGTTAAAAGTGTGATTTGAAACATAGTATAATGACTCAATTCTGGAAAATATTTTAATAACTGTGTTAAATCATTCTTAGATTGCATATTTAAGGTTATAAATATTTTAATCCCTTCAGGTTAAAGAAGATTAAATGACACATATATACTCTTTCTATATAAGTGCTGATTTCTTGAGTACTATTTTAATAGTTATATTTTCAGCATCAAGAAATTACTTTCATCATAATATTGGCAAAATACCTTCAAAATAATTATATTTATATTCTTACTATGAAAAATGTTAAATCCTCTGAACTGTTTGAAATTAAATCACCTTTTTCAGTGTTTTTTTCAGGCATAAGAAGTAAAACTACTCAAAGAAGGAGAAAATTAATAAATGTACAAGCTTAGCCATAGCAAGAAACTGTTATTGTARTTAGGCTTCCTAAAAGTAGTTGAGGAACAATATAAGTTTCTAGAAATAAACTAAAAAAGTTTGTTTTCATAGAAGGGAGTATAGTTTATTCTGAAATGGATTCAGATATGGATTTTTCCTTCCTGGTTGAAAGTCTATTTGTTTATTTTGAACAAACAGGGAAAATGGCATATGAAAAAGCAGGATGACATTGAAAAGGATCCTTGAAAACTATTTTGTACCCATTATCTAACTCATCTGACCCATTGAGAATTCAGGAGRTGGAGGACTTGAATTTACCATTGCATAGTAGGGCCAATTTGCTATAAATTAAAGCAGTATTTTAGGGACGTGGGTTTGCTTCACAAAYTTCAGCTCAGAAACATGAAGTCATTCACTGCACTTGTTAAAAACGGGGTTTGGATTCCTGGAAGCAGCATCTACAACATCAGCTTGTCTTTAGGGGCAAAGACATGTTGACAGTAAGACAAGTGCTCATTAAGATAGTTGGATGTGCTTCATGAATATGTCAGACAGATGTACACTCAGAGCATGTTATTAAAAAGCCTGCAAATTTAGATAAGTTACTCTAAATATAGTCTAATTTTGGCCTCTAGCAATTAAATATTACCAGAAATAAATTATATCAAACACATAAATTGGTTTAGAAATTTAACAATTATCTTCTTTAAGACTCAATTTTTAAATGGTGTGACTGACTTCCCTTTGGCCAAAGGATAAGGCAAAATGCATAATTTTATATCTCCTTCCTACTATGTCAGATGTCTTAGTCCTCAAGATTCATTTTCTGAACACATTTCCATTTTATCCAAAACTATTCTCATGCCAGCTGTAAAGTTAGGATTAAATGCCTATGAAATTCTGGGTTTACTTCCATTCTTTTTCCTAGACATTGTTATTGCCAGATAATAGGAGACATGATAATCTCAAGTAGCAGCCAAATGGAGGAAAAGAGGGGGRAAGGTGCAACAGGCAAAGAASCAGTCTCTCCATGTTTTYCTGTGTGGTCTCAARCAAAACCCAGAACCATCCTGGACATCTTGATTTGYAATAGTGCACTGTATTGATTCTGTACCCTAGGGAAGGCTCTACATGACACAGACCACATCTATAAAATGACACTGGCATAAATCACACTGAAATGGAATTGCAAGACATATTTTTTCACTGCTCATACTTACAGGTAATTCTGGATTATTTTCTGATTTATTTACTGGTCCATCTACAAGTATCCAAGGAACAGTATTTCACAAAACTTCTACTTCAAACCCATGACATTTACTATGTAKTCTGTGTTAACATCACAATAAGAGACTGCARCAAATCCATTTAGACACCCTAGAAGACTTGCTGCAAGGCAGCCTGTGTTATGATGGGTATTCCACTTAATTGATTGAAGGCAGAAACCCATCAGATTTTCCATCTAGTATACTTAATAGTACTGGTCCTTATTTTACTTTGCCTGTGTGGGTGTGGTTTTTTGCTTTACTACAGAACTGTCTTTATCTCCACCCCTGAGTTTKCTCACTTTTACCCTTCTGRYTRTCTTCCCCMTCCCACCAGGTGAGAGTGASTGGGGGTCAGTGTGGTGCTCAGCTGCCAGCTGGGGTTAAMCCCTGACAGCACCCTACTGCATGAACTGCCTGGTGCTGATACAGGATATAAATGCTTGATCCTCCCCAGTCCAAGGTTAGCTGGAACAAAGCTTTGATCCAGGACAGCTGACAGAGTTCATTAGGAGCTGCTAGGGCTACCCTTACTTTACTTTTAGTCTTAGCAGCAGTAATACTCAGARGGTTCCCAGGAGTGCCTGTATACCAGGCAAGGTGCCCAGAAATCTTGACAAGAGCTCAAGAAAATTTGAAAGAAGCAGAGCCCAGAAACTTCTGTGCAAACCCCTGCAATTTGTTGGCTGCCTCTGGGAGCTGTACTGTTAACCCATGAAATCCTAAATATGGGGTCAAGCATATTTTCTTCCTTTAGCTGAGACATTAAAACACTACAGCAGGCAGAAGAGCAACATTGCTTGGTTAAAGCAACGTTTCTARTTTGAACTTGTGTTCTGTGTATTTCTCAACACACAGTAAAAAGTGTCCCTGAATTTATATAATGTGAATTGTCCTATTCAGCACACAGTGCTTGGGGAAATTTCTGAATCAAGGTTTAAAAATTGTAATTTTTGTTTCACATTGATAGAAAGTAGTTTCTTATGGCAATTTAAATTTAGTCTTGAGTGTCAAAGACAATTTARGCAAAGAGCCACTCATCACCCAATAAATAGCAATGAATGTAGAGGTTAGAACTCCACAGAATTCACCCAAATTGCAACGTATTTTTGCATGTATCTCTTTCTTTATACATCACTTTCTTCATTTGGACAGACTCAAAATTAMATACTGATTCAGTGGAAATAATTAGTTTCAGGCGTGTTTATTTTAGAGATTTTTCACCCAATAACTTATACATAGGTAGTCCCAAAGTTCTGGACATATGTTTTGGATTAATTTATTGCTGCTTTGTGTAGTCACCCTGTCAAGATCTACTAGAYACTGTCTTGCATAAAAGCTTAACAAGTGGCAGCAAGATACTGTACAAAAGCCAGTTCCAAAGTATAAACAACAAAATTTCTTGGTGTAATAAATAAACAATATTATGTAGCATAGTAAATTATTATTTTGTAAATCGGTATATCCAAAGTCTTCATAGTAAATGGAGCCATTCAAAATCATGTGCATTATGTAGTAAGTTTTTATTTCTTGTGCATATAATGGTATTTAAAAAGAAAATAACCCTGTGATGCTGACCTCTGAAAAAAAAAGCCTGTATTTGGGATAAGTGTTTTATGCAAATGGGAATGAATAGAATCATTTCTATCCCAAACAAATCTAATGCACTACTTCATCTGTATAATGACTCACATAACTCTTCCTACTGAAGAAAAAGAGCAGAAAAATRTCATAAATAGGAATGAAAATTACAAAAAAAAACAACAAAGTACTTTTTCCAAAATCATTGCACGATTGAAAAAATTGCGCCTTTGACAAATGTTGCCATGCAAGATGGACATTGGGAGTTGCATTTTCAGTTACAATGACCAATTTTTTCTTGAATAAAGATTTGCATGTACTGGGAGTGGCCTTTAGAAATGTTTGCTTTATTTTATTTTTTCCCAAAACATCCTGTTCTCTGAGATAATGGATATCATAACTCTCTTCCTTGGCTTTCTTTAAAGAGATTTAAATTTTTATTTATTCTGAAAAGTATCCACCTGAGTGCAAGGGTAGCAGATTAAGGAAAAAGAGGAACGTAAAGTCTGGTTGTGGCAGGTAAGTGAAAAGAGGAAGGTGATTYTCTGACATTCTCTTTACTATTTCTAACTCTACCTACATAATCTGCTGTCACTTTGCAGTGCCCCAGAGTTCAGGAAAAATTTTCTCAGTACAGCTCTGAACACTTATCAGTGCAATATTGGAAGCTCAGAGATAACAATACAAATATTACCAGCAATTTTAAGAGTAGCATGCACCATGAATAAGCAGCAAATCATTATTTTCAAAAGGTCATTTGGCACAATTGAGCTCTGCTATCTTACATCAAAACAYATACAGGATGCTATTGCTAAGAATGCTAGATGGCATTTAAAGCAAGGGCTTGCTATAAAGGATGTACAATGATGGCTATTTTCAGTAACTTGCCATTTAGTCATCAGTGATGAGCTGCACAGTATCACAGGACACTCATTGCTCCTTGCTTTCAGCTGGAAACCCCATTCCAAAATGTACCTGAAGATAAAATGAAATTGAGCATCATTAGGTTAATTGCAGAACTATATTTAACCTCAGCAAAGTTTTCAGGAAACTCCRTGAGYTTTGCACAAGCCCACGTCTCGAGCCTGCCAAGCTCCCCATGGATGGCATCCCCACCCTCCGCCGTGTTGAGCACACCACAGAGTTTTTTTGTGYCARCAGCCTTGYTGAGGGTGCCACTGTCCATGCTGCYWACTCTGAACTATTARCAACTAACTAATGACTATTAACTGYAGAAACTATTAACTACACAAGCTATTAATTTYAAATAATTAAAATTCCATTCTGCTCATGGTTTTCTTAATATTAATTTTAAAAATAATTCCTCTAACTAAAGCTAATAAAAGGAAAGCTCAYGGTAATAACAACAAAGAATTCTGCCATAAACCACAAATAACATCAACCACAATTTAATAGATTAATAAATTCACTGTTATTACTCTAAAATATTAACAAGAAGTCTGCTATACTAAATTCTTATTATGGGCATATATATTCCACGTTGGTATTCTTATTCTAGGGAGCCTTGCTCTCTATAGTATGACAGTGGGGCAGGTGCTGGAAGGTGAGGCCCTGTGCAGCTGCCCTGGGGAGCCCCCACTGCTCCCAGCCCACAGGGATTATGCAGCCTGGCTGCAACCTGACCCTGCCTTAGTCAGTGCACAGTGGTGAGGARCCATGTATAGGCTGGTTGCTAAAAAAATGAAGATGGATTAAAAAAAATCCCTAAACATACTATGGATAATTGTCAATATATGGGGATTTTTTGTTCCTTCTAGGTGCTTTGCAAAATATAACATGGATTGGAACTTTAATTATTAGGCTCTGGTTCGGGTTTTTTTCTTTTTGTTTTTTTTTGGGTTTTTTTTTTTTTAATTGAAAAGTTTCTTTTACAACTTACCATACAGATCAACTCTTTTCTTCTTTCATAAGTGATGCAGTTTAAAAGGTTACTAAACTAATATGAATGCACACTACTGCATTGTGACATCTGTACTYTCAGGATCCATTTTCTGAATATTAAATCCTAAAGGACATCAATCTGAATAGGAAACACATGAAAAAACACAAGTTTGTCAGCTGAGAGTATGGCATAACACTCATATCATAGCACAGWATAAAGATTATACCTCAGACTATAGGGAGAAAAAATTGATAAATTAACTTAGAACTTATTATTTCTGAAAAGTTTGGTTTGGACTGACTTTGGGAAGATTTAACATTTGTTGCTGAGAATGAAGTACTCGAGTTGATGGGCACCACTAACTTAATTTTTCTGGGTCATTTAGTCTATTCCTTCTTATGACTTATTACTAGCCTCTTGGAGTCATTCTGAACAATATACTGTGCAATACAGAGTGCACTGTATCTCACCACTTTATGAGTTTTTATTGCTGCTATATTTTTCTATGACCTCAAAATGAATTAAATGTGACAAATAATATGGCTATTTCMTAGAACTCTGTGAAGCACATTTACATTTCTGATATGCATTATAGGTAACTCCCAGTTCAGCTGCTTTGATGGCTTTTCCAATTGAAATCCAGTCCAAACCTTGCCTGAAACCACACTGAAGTTAATTGTTGTTATCCATGTGTTTTAATAAGCTTTCGGCTACKCTTTAATGAAGCTTGGGAAAGCTTGTCAGCATAAAGCCAAGACCTACAAATGTTTGGTCAGAGTAATCCTGTCTTGCCCTGAAACAGAATGAGCAGTCATCCACAAAAGAGTGGGGAAAATGTGTAATCAGTGCGTTTTCTCTCCAAGCTACTGCTTTTTACGAGTTATTTATCATAGTGCTGAATAGGACTTAGGCTTTTATTTGCAGAAACAGCGGCTTACACTCGGAACTTATAGGGCTATTGGAGACATTAATCTCCACAAAATRCATCCATTTAAATTAAACTTGCTATTAGGTATGCATATTAAGGTGCATAAGGAGATTATCACCTAGAAATTTYAACCCGGAGGAGGATAACAGTAGCCTTAGTCAAGAAGAATGGAAATTTCCACAGTGCAGTGAGACATCTATATTTAGCTTTCATTTTAGCAACTCAAATGGGGTTTTATTTAATATTAAAGGTTTCCAAAGAGTGTCAGGTATGTGCATGTTATTATATATTTGAATATATARTAACATCTTCTTGTTGCACCTCCAGAACTACGTAGAGAAAATGCTGATACTAAAATAGCAGCTATATTAGATACAGATGGAACTATCACAGAAAACCACATGATAACACATTCATATTTCACAGCAAATATCCATTTCATTTGCCATTATTTTTAACTGATATCTAATGGAGTTCACAACATTGCTTCAATAACACAATKATGTATATTATTATTAAGACACACAGAGATATGTAGGATGGGCTTTTAGAATTATTAATGCTGTATCTAAATTACCACTGAATTGAGTGGTCATTTAATTCTAGGCTGTGTATCCAAAGAAATAGCCCTCCATTGTGAAATTTCTTGTACAAAGCAACTGGTGTTTTCAGCTTATATATATTGAAACTGAGGCCTGAGCAGCAAGTTGTGGTACATTCATAATAATGTTTAAGAATATTAATACTTCCAGCCTCTTCAGAAAAATAAATAGTAAATATACTGGATTTTGTCATTGCAAAAGGGCAAGAGAAGAGAGCAGGTATGGTCTGCAAAATTGAAAGATACCATCAAGGAGACTGCAGACAYATTTTGGTGCTTTCATTTATTCTGCTCAAAATATGACCTTCATTGGCATTTTGACTGTTTGAAGCACTTCTGTAGGTAATCTCACTGCTTTTTGAACTCTCTTATCTTCTATATTCAGATATGTTTTATTTTCCGTTGGCAAAGGGAAAACATAGCAGCTGGCTAGCCTTTTAGTCTTAGTTTTAGAAGCCTGGAAGTAGAAACAATCAAATGCATGTGAAAAGTAGTAACACGCAGAACTAAGGAGTTACATTTCCTAGGCACATGTAGACTCATAAATTAATATCAAGTTTTTAATAAGAGCCTACCTTCTGTAGAATCTAGGTAGTAAATCATGGTGCAAAAAAAAAAAAAAAAAGTCCAGTAGTTAAGATTCTTTTTCCTGTATGGTTTGCTCTGTGTGTCCAGCTTAGTATAGGGGTTGAAACCCTATCATAGGGAACTTGCCAGACTGACTTTTGTCTTTTCCAGATTACGGTTTCTGTATGACAACAGAAACACAGTTAGATCTAAGAAATGCTACCTTTCAAACAGTCAAGCTTCTCCTGGTAATATCCAGTGGGAGTTTGTCTCTCTGAAAGACAATACCCCCTGGTGTTCAGCCCTTCCAAAGCGTGGTCCTTCAAGAGAGAGATGGGAGGGAGTCACTGGCACGGAATACTGTTTTGGGATGRCTAGTCTCCCAGTATCCTGTTCAGCCCTACAGAGTGCCATTTAATGGCTGGCTGTGTGCTGTCTTTGCAAGGCTGTATTTTAGGAGGATCTAAGTGWCTACAATTCTTGTTTGAAAATTTACCATGATACTTTTAGGTGCTGTTCTCTAAATTATAAACCCACATTAATTTTATTATGTGTACTTTTTTTTTTTCTTGCAGTTAAGGAACCATTGCTAATGAATATTTACTTTGTTTGGGAGCATTTGACATGAGAATATGGACTGTAATTACTTGTGTTTTACAATAATAGGTCTTGCACAAGGAAAGAAGAAAATATGTGCTGAAAGAATTYAGTAGAGACAGGGTTCCTATAGTAAGTTATTACTCAACAATAATGCTGTCCCAACATGTATTCCTGGTGATATTAAATGTAAATAGACATAAAACTGAACTCTTGTGGTTGAAAAATACCTGCTTMCATTTAAAAAACAATCTATATCCTGCTCAGATTTTATATCAGATGAGCACTTTCAAGTTCTTTATATTTTCTCAAAACTGATAAGAAGATCCTTAAACAACACAGGAAAAGAGTAAAACTGATATCTGGAATGGAAATACGGAAATAGAGCCAAAGAGACTTGTTTATAAAATAGAAGTGAATTGAAAAAGACAACAGAAGCTAATGAGCAAAAAAACAAAAAAGAAAATCTGAGGAGGAGTTTCCAAATTAAATATTCTTGGCTAGTTAAAGAAGAACATACATTGCCTCTAGAAGATATTCAAGTTGTTTCCATCAGGGAWATTTGGAGTGACTGGTGATTGTACTTACGTAGACTTAGATAAGCAGAAAAGTTTTGCAGCAAGTTTCTGTATCCTCCAGTGGTCCAGAGATATTTTGACAGACATGAAAAAATTCAAAACTTGATAAACAAAGAAATTAAATTAATCCTGTATGTTGTCTGTTCACTGAAAAGGTCTTTTTTAATTTGCCCACAATTGARAGCATTTTTTAAGACCAGAATTCTTTAACCACTTGGGCTTAACACTCCTGGAATGATTTGTGACAAATTTCAGCTGTTCTTTATGCAAAAGAGTGGAAATATTGGAACAAAGTTGCCCTTCAGCAGCAGCTGTGTTCTATATTTTTATTCTTTTTTTTTTTTTTTTTGACGAGCCTTGATATCCTAGTTTCTAACTGCTTCCCTTACACCACTTGCATTATTATCATGGACCTGATGCTCTAGATAAGTTCTAGCAGCTGCTTCTAAAAACTTCAGCTGACAGGGCTTGCACGAGTCTTGCATCCATGTCAGTAATTATCTGTATATGTCTTATGTTCATACATTTTTCCTAAATGTGGATAATTGAAAAAATAATTTAAAAAATGCTTCTGATGTTAGCATWTAAAATTCCTTATGGAATCATATAAAGTCTATCAAAAACTACTGGTGGGGTGCCTAAGATAAATATATGTATTTTTTTCAGATACACTTTGAATTAAAACAAAACAAACCAAGCAAACAAACAAAAACCTCAAACCAACAAAGCCATTTAAACTAATGAATTTCATAATAATGATATTCAATTCTACTTTCATTCCTCAGGCACATTTAACCATCTGTCTTAAATGAGTTTTTCTTTTATTGGCCAATGACTTCAAAGATTTGGAACAAGTGTCTTGAGACAGTCTTGCATTGATTAAGGTAAGCCATTTGGAGAGACTGATGTTAACTATTTAAGATAAGCAGTAGCTGGTGAATACTTGTAAATTCCAGGCCCTGTCATAAAAGTTACTCCATTTTTTATCCCTCTCTTGTATTTAATTCAACTTGAGCTCAGTACTACTCCCATCAGGGAGCCAAAAACCTCCCACTGTAGCCATCATCTTGATTATTGCTGATAGTTTAATGGTACTCTTCTCATGATCTGTAATTGAATATAAATGTACTGTGCAAAAGGTTACATCACTTGATGCTTATCTTTATATTTTTMATTTTGTTCTCTTAGTCTCTTTTGAATTTTGTTTCAAATGAAATACTAAAGAAAGGTACCTATTTTCTTGTATATCATTCCAAACCCAGCAAAATACAATCATATTATTTCTGGTGAATAGGTGTGATCAGAGTGCAGTACTGAGTTATATGGTTAAAAAAAAACAAAGAGAGAGAAAAGTTCTCAGTAAAATAAATGGATTCTGAAGAAGACTGAAATGTACCACTCTCACTGCATGGTTGCCTTTAGGATCAAAATCCATAAGATTCATAAAGGGTTTTCATGCACAGAACTTCCATGAGAAAGCAAAGTTACTTGACTATTACCTTCCAAAAAAGGGATTTTCACAGATAATGTATTATTTTTTCTAAATAAAGGTTGCAATAGGATGAGAAGGGAGAGGGCAGATGTGAAAAGTGGTTGCCCCTGCAAGAGACAGCGAGTAGAGATGAATGCTTGAATTCACTCAAGTATGTCATAGTATTRTGTAAGTGCTGTAATTTGTATTGACAGCATCTGGTACTTGTCATAGCCCAGAGGGTGTCAAACTAGACATAAATTTGAAAATGCAAATATTATATCTTCCATTCAAAGTTAAATTTTCACTTTATACCTCAAACAATGAATAAATCTAAGGTTTACTCTTCCCTGTCTACCCCCAGAGCACATACATTAAAACAAAGTGCAATAATAGGTGTCTTTACAGATTTTTAAGGAAATGCCATGCACAGATTTAACAAATGGCTGAACTGCAGGGAAAGCTGACAACCTTATTCACTGAACAGCAATCTTGATATGTAGGAGATTACCACGGCCATCTTCTTCTYTTATTACAACCTCTTCAAGAATGCAGCAATGTTCCCCAAACAAATAAAAAAAAAAGCAGCAAGCAACTGAAAAACAAACCCACAAAACATCCCCACCAAAACAAACAATTCAAAAGTGGCCTGGATTTCCTCCCTTAATCAAATGAGACTGAAAAACTTTTTCTTCAATGTCCAAATGAATTAAGAAATTAAATTAATAGACAACATGAATAAAGATCTGAGATTTATAAATTATCGATTTTGCATTTTAATTTTTTTGTTTGCTGTCCTTTCAGTTAAAACAGGCTTACTTCTTTTCACTTCTGATTCTATGGACAATCATTATTTCCTCTACACAGGTGTAATCTTTCAGAAAAAAGCTGATTCCTAATAAAATCCCTATCTGCCTTCTGAGATACGAGTTGTTTATTAGGGCATTGATCTAGTTACGAGAGATGTTTTCTTGTTCCTGACAAACCAATGTAATTTCTTTATACCAAAAACAACGTAAACTTTCTTTGTTTTTACATGTTGATATTGTTTTGCTTTTGGTAAACTAGAGAAAAGTTCCATAGATAACTTTTCAGCTAAGTGGCATAAGTTGGACCAGTGCTACCACATTGCTCTAAACTCCCTTTAGTTTGTCTTGCTGAATTTGTCTTTCATGAAATCAGAATTTAAAAGAGATGTATTTTGCCTGGTTTTTTCATTTAATAAATTTCACATGCTGTTGTTTTTTATGGTTTTGATCCTGCATCTTCTTCCAGTGCAATATTGGKGACATATGGTGTTTACTATGTTTCTAACCGTACTCCAATATAAGTCATGTAACTAATTTAGCTAATAGACACAAACTATCTTGCTATCKTATATTTAGAGAGTGTTCTTTTAGAATCTCATACTTAAAATCAAACTTGTTAAAAGAGACATAACCTTATGAAAATATAAATAAAACCTCATCATATTCAAATACTTGTTTAAGAAGAGTAGCATGACTCAAAAAGGCCGGTTTGCTTCTTGTGTGTACTTGTGACTATTTGGATCTCCTCAAAATCAAACCCTTCATTTAAGAGACACTCAGATTTMAAATTAAGGGAAAAAAATCACGGATGTATATCAGTGAGTATTAGAAAAAACAGCAGAAAAAATAATCTCAATGTCTAATCAGTGGAAATCCATTAATTTCTACCTGATTCCAAAGCAAAACTGAATGTCACCTGCTTGGCTTTCCTGGCTAAACCAGTCCAGAGTGTCAACCTATGTTTCCCATGAATAATGGAAGTCCAGCCTTCAGGGGATAAACACTGGAGTTTTAATAATAATAATCCTGAGTTTCTTGTACGTATTTGATTTACAATGGCTGGATAAATAAATCTTGTTTAAACTTGGGCTCATGAAAGGGAATAAAGCCCTACAATGTTGCAGATAATGTTGATATTGAATACCACTCCATGTGCCTGTATTTTCCTACAGTAACAAAGCAAACACAGCCAAATGGCATGGCATTCTCACTTATACTACTCTGCTTTATAGCACTAAGAAATCTCACCATGGCTYTTAATTTATGCCCTTTTAGGTTCTGCTTATAATAACAATTTGTCTTTCTGAATATATAATATTGTTTTTCAGTGACYTTAGGATTATTTTGTAATTCCTCCTAATTTAGGACTGACCTATTAAACTCATACATAAAAAACATAATTAGAATAATAAGTGTATTTACCTCACTCCTCTTACAAGCATGTTTTTTTTCCCCCATCCATGGAAACCAAATAGTTTAATCTTCTTCAGGTTTTAGCCTTTCATTGTATCATTCCCTTTCACTCTTGTTCTTACTATAAGCTGGAGTATAAAAGACAGAAAAGCAAGCATGAAGGTAATAAGAACATCTTGATTATAAATCAAAGTAAACAGACYGTCATAAACCTGTGGAATAGCTTAGTCTACAGACAACATTTGTTTTGTGAAAGCAATTATTTTTGTTCCTTAGATCAAATCATCTGTAATTTTAACAGCCAAAGGAAGTAGCTGTTAGTCTTTCTGTTGGCTCAGTCAACTGAAAGCAGAAACCTACAGGCTATTGAGGAATGTGGTGGAAAATAGATGTCCCTGTGCACCACAGAAAACACTGCTTATCTGTACTAATCCTTGTTGGATCAAAATTTATTATAACAGTAGCACATTTTATTTGATTACCATGGCCACATTTCATCTTGAATTCCCATTTTTTCTCATTGAAAGAACAATAAGGAAAAGGCCTTCTGATTATATTTAAAGACTATCAGCCACATTAATACGGAGTTGCTGAACACACCATTACCTGAAATAAAATTTTGTGTGTGTGTAATATGCCGATTTGAAACAGAATCATTCCCAGCTCAGTGAAGCACTGAGAGAGGGCAGTGTGTTCCAAAATCTGTTCTGTTTTTTTTTTGGGCACAGCAGCCAAGCAGTAGGGAATTTGAAAGCAGGGTTTGCAGGGTGCTGGGGCAGCCATCCTCACAGGTGGGTGGTCTGTGGCAGGCCCAGCTGCCTGGCAGGGATCCAGGCTCTCCAGAGGGTGACCTGTGACTGACCCCAGCCTTGCCAAGGCTGCAGGTACCGACCCCCTGTGCAGACTCACCCCACTGTGTTTATGGGGCTGCTCTTGTGGGGCAGGAATGAGACCCCTGGGTCAGTCAGGACTAATGTTTGGCTGCAGATCCGATTTGGCTGGGTTTAAAAGGAGCCCTGCTGGGGGGTGGGTTGAGCTGTTCCTCCTGAGAGCACTGGGGCTGCAGTCAGGGCCATCCCCTTGGGCCAGGATGCTGCTGCCTTAGGAAGCTCCTCAAGGCTGAGAGGCCTCACCTGAGAGTGAGACACTGGACATATYTGGGCGCCTTTTCTGAAATCTTGGGAATTTTTGCCTCCATCAACTCCGTTTGRCATCAAGACTCAAATGTTGGTGGAGCTTTAATTGGTTTAGCTGGCTTATTTGATTTAGCTGACTGATGAAACAAATCTGGTTTGGATAAATTATTTATCATAATTTTATGAGCCTCCACAACCTCTACTGTCTCAGGACCAGGTTTTTATTTATCTTCTTACTATACTATATATATATATACATATACACTTCTATACTATATATACTTACTTTCACTTTAACAAAAAAAAAATTAAATCAGATGCTGAACTATATGTAATAGAACACAATTTTATTTTCTTTGAACCTATTTCTGTTCACAGGWCTAAAAATTATATTCTTGGGATTAAATCATAGGGAGGTAGGTTGCTTCTAAATATAATTCTATTTTTTTCACAAATGTATGTTCCAATATTTAGTATACACATAGTTGTCATAGTCAAACTTTTTTACTCATACTTACTTGTGGTGATTAAATRGGATTCTTTTGTAACTCCTTTGAATCATCTATTAATAATCCTAGTTGGAGACAGTGCTGGATTGTAAGGCTTCTGCTGTTGTTCATGGAGTAATTATACCCATCCATTGTGTCGGCCTGTGGACAGATGCTTCTGGAGAATGCAGAGGAAGTTAAAAATGGGAAAATAYACTCTTCCCTTTTGCCTGTTAATTCCCAGTAGTACCAAACATTCTTTCCAAATGTTAAATGGTTATTTTAATCTTGATAAATTTAATTTTAATTTAATCCTGAGGTAATCAGGATGTACCTCACATAACTCTGGACCAGAGTGTATCTTACCAGGATTTATTATTATCACTGGAATTTTTTTATGTCCTTCTGGCATTTCAGGCTATAATTACTTCATCTACATTCTTTAGACTATTTACAATTGCATTTACCTTGCTCATCCTTATTCATCTGGTTTTTGAGATAGTCTTCAATCTTCTCAATCACCTCTACAAAAATAATCAGGCTTCTGATAATTTTGCCCATATMATTTATACAACACCTTCTAGCATATAAGTATCTGACTCATGTTGGGCAGGTATTCTATATTGCATTAATTAATGACTACTTAGAATTCCTTTCAAATAATGACTCTTTATAATGGTCCATGAAAGTCCTGAGTTCAGAGCCCATTCTGATATATTTGTCTATGAAAATCTAGCTCCTCTCTAGTTCACCTCGACCTAAGCAATGACAGCAATGGATTCAAAATGGTAAACTATGATTCTTCAATTGCATGTGCTATGCACTGTTAAAGTACTTAGTGTTTATACTGAAAGCCTAATTATTGCCTCAAATTAATAAACAGAAAGAAAAATTAATGACAATATTTCAACTCTTTTATCTAAACAGTGTAGCAGTGCAATAAAATTTTAGAATTTCTCTTGATAGGATTACACCAGATGAGCATGGAATTTCATTGCATTCAGGTTGATGGAACACAGGAGAATTCAATAAAAAACCAATTCTAGTATTCATCTGTTTGTTTATTTAATATAAATTGAAGTAAAAATAAGAGAAAAGATTGTTATGATTTTGCAATGAGTTTTGGATTATTTCTACACAAAAGAAAGGGCACAGAATATAAAAAATTGAGATTGTGCACATCAAGGTTATCACTTTTTTGAAATCCAAATTTGTTTGTTCCCTTTTCTTAAATTATTATTACATTATTAAAGAATTTTGAATTTATCTGATAAAACTGATACACTCTTTTCTTGAAGTAGATCCAAAACACAGTTCAGGAACAAGGATTTCACAGCTGATATCAAGAGATRCCAATATTATTCTTATATGGCTAASAGAAATTGGCCTTTTATATATGTTGAAATGTAATCTGTAAGATTTATTTGATTTTTTTCATACACAGGAGTGTATGTGCTTATTAGATCTGCAACATCTTATTAGGTCTTCCTTTGACCTGGTTTCAATTCTTTCATTGTTCARAACAATGCATATTAGTCACATCTGTATGCAATAAAAAACAAGGGAAAACAATACTAATCACAAAGTTAAGTTTTCAAGCTTGGAAAAAAGTAAGTACAATCATTTGTCATYGCTTAAAAAGAAAATTTCCCTTTCTATTTAATCAGTATTTTAATCAGGTCTTTGTGCTTTAAAGCAATTGTTGTGGTCTAGTCTTAAAACTTGCTCCAGTGACTGGCAAGTATTTATYGCATTTACACTTCAGAGTGTGTCAAAACACATAATTTTCTAATTCCATGGATATAATAAAAATAAATTGATTATTTTTTTTGTACCACAATAAGGAGATGGTCCTTCAAATATAAAGTGAAAGCAGTAGGCTTGTATATGTGTCTCGCTTTGTGTCTTCAATACAAGTTTTAGAATTTTTYATCAGCTCTGCTTCTTTTTCACTACAATATCAGAAAGGAAATAGTAAATGTTTTAATTTGATGTGAAGTTCATTAAATAWTTTGGAAATAATGGAATTGTCAGATACTTGCAAAGAGCTGAGAGGGAAAAAACCAGGTGGTAAAAACTTTGAACATGAAGTCTGTTACTTTTAATATTAACTTACTTAAACATATTAACAAATGTATAATTTGTGTTCAAAATTGGTAATGTAGGTATATGTTCAAGTCTCTCACTAATTGGACATCAGTGTTTATTTAAATATTTAAATATGTGCACYTTTATAACCCTCATGGGTCTGAAACAACTCCCTTTTAGATAATTATCCAGGAAATGAGGATTGCATGTCACCATTATCAGCCAGTTCTTTCCCCTGCTAAGTGTGTTTAATCACATCCAAAACTCCTTTGAGAACAAATTCAGTATCACCAGATTCTTAGTAAGGGATTTCTGAAACAGGCAASAATGGAGCATTTTAGGAGCTGGGGAAAAAACCCAAAGTTAACACCAAAACYAGCATACTGTGCATCCCTGTAATTTCCTTTGAATGAAAGTTACAAATTAAACAATTCTCACAACTTGCYATTACCCTATAAGATGGTGGAACAAATGCAAAACAAAAACAAACCAGCTCTCCCCAAGGGGTTTACCCTAGTTGTACATCACAGTATTTCKGATAGATCTCCCACAGTCTCATGGGATATTCATGAGCTTTACATCTATTATTGACAATGAAGCATGATGTACTCCCTGTTGGCAGAGACATTAACAAATCCACTAATAAATCTGTTGGATATTTATCAAAAAGTTGGTGAATATGTATCACAGACATACTTCTGTGGCAAAATGGATCCCAGTATTAAAAATCCCATCAGAAGATGCATTCAAAGGATTCCAGAAAAGGGTGGAAAATTCCTATCACGATACTGAAGTATTTATATTCCTCTCCCTTTCTGGTCTATAATGATTTGATAATGCCTCAGGTACGTGGCCAAAGTTGTGGGTTTTTTTTTTTTTCCCTTAGCAATCACCAAATCTCCATTTTCGTAAATTAAAGAGCCTATACAGAGCTTCTTGCTATTTACCTTAATGTCCTTGCTTCTGGTGCCCTTTGGACACAGATGATAGATAACATTTAGACAAACCGGACAAAAGTTAAAGACAATAGGAGTTAAAGTTGCAGAATGAAAAGATGCCATTTTGTAATCCTCAAATGTAATAGATGAAACTATCAAAGGAATTGMAAAACACTATGGTAAATATGAATGTGTGTGTATACATATATACACACAGATATTTACCATACAGTTTATATATATGAGAGATTATATTACTATAACACTTTACATATGTTCTATTTCTTTTAAAACAGTGTTTATATTTTTATTATATCTCTGCAATACATTTTCTCTTGAAAAATACATTTTTTGTTGTGGATCACTCAAAAGGGATATTATTGCCCTTCATTATTGCCCTTCATGATGCCTGCAAGGGTAGAAATGTGGTATCATTTTCATGAGTGAATAAAACAAAACCACTTCTGGAATGAGATGTGTTAATTGGATTCACCAAGAGTCACTCTAGTTTTGGGATCTTACTTCACTTTTGGGGGATTCCATACCTGGAAAATACAGAAACTATCACACCAGACAGAAGACAATTCCGATGAATAGAATTGTGTCAAACAGATTTCTTTCTCATGATGAGAAAGTTGAACTACCCGCTTATCTGGGAATTTAGGAGCACCTTGAGATCTGAAAGCTTTCAACCCTAAAGTTGGATCTCTTTGGTAGCATAGAAGAAGCATAGTTTGGTACTCCAGCCAAAAGGCAGAGAGATGTTGGCTGTGTTAAATCATTCTGTGATTTGCAATTGCTTTCGAGTAGCAGATTTCAGCCCCTGCTACWGTAGGAAAGAAATGTCATGGCCAAAGAAAAGATCACCAACATACATAAGTAATGTAACCTAATTGCTTCATCCATGTCAACAGCTGACCTGAAAGAAGCTCAAAAATATTAGGCTCCAAATTGCTGTGAATTTCATTAACAGGAGATGTAGACTCCCTAAGTGAACAGGGTTCTATCCTGCATCAAGTATCACCAGCTGACTTATATGTTCTGAGGTCATTGTTTGTGTAAGAAAAATAAACAGTAAAAACCTCATTTTCTGTTTTCATAAGAATTTTCAGTGCTGGATATCAGAAAAGTCATGGATTGGCTTGCAAATCTACAAATTTATACACCAAAGAAATTCATGAATGTAAATAGACTATGATAAATCATAGCTACAGCATTCTGTGATTATGGTAAAAGTACTCAGATTCCACAGGAACTATAAATGCTTAAGCATTATAAAAATGTAAATTGAACAACTATAATTTTTTCTCCATTTTGTTCTGTAATTGGATTCTGACAAAATGCTCGCTAGCAAGCTGATTTAAATCCTAACTCCCCAGTTTAGAAAATTTATTAACTGTATTGTAGAAAACAATCCTTCTTCACATCTTTGGGAAAGAAAAAAAAATTAAAAAGAAAAAGGTGTTGACAGCTTTGCTAACTTGAAAAGCAATTTTGTTTATAGAATGGTAATTTGAAAAAATCCTACTCTATCAGAATCTATTAAAAATAAAATCAATTAAATCATTCTTATGAAAATACTTCAGTAATGTTCATTTAATACTAATGCCATATGACAGCATTCAATTCCATGTCATATTTTCAATTTCTTGAATCTTTTCCACCTTGTTTTTTCAGCTTTACATAAAAAACTTTACACCCGCCTTCTGGGGTGAGTTTTTTTTTCCCTTAAAATTTCATAACACTTTAGCTACCCTCCCTTTTTATAAATTTAGTTTTAGGTTATCTTATCCATAATTTAAGAAATCTGAGCTCAAGATAGGCACTAAATATGACTCAAAATTTCTGGGATTTTTACAGAAACAAAAAAGACTGTAAAAAGTATATATATATATATATATATATATATATATTTTAAAGAAGTTTCTATGAGCAAGCAAGTTTTAGAAATTTCCTGCTGCAGGTTATATGAGTAAATGTCATAGCAAATACCCATGTTATAACAGATATTTGTGCAAGTTTTCTATTGCTACGTGGTGGTTGGATTTATACCTGGAAGCTGTTGGTTTAAGACACTTTGCACAATTTTGGAACTCAAGAGGTAAAAAGAATTACTCTCATTTACTGGGATATTTTCCTCTAATGCCATTTTTGCAGTCTAACTTTTGGATTTATTTACAACTAGAAAAATGCTTAAAGGTTGAAAGGAAGAGAAATGAGTGGTAGGCTACTTTTATATACAACCCACATTAGAACTTGCAAACACACCTCTCCAGCTCTTCCTCTTTCAAGATACTGACATTCCAAGTGAACCTGGCTTGCTTTGGGAAGATCCACTTTGCTGTATATTTTGAGAAACAGACAATTAATTGTTGGGCAGAGTGAAAACTGCCAAAGACAGTCATTGTCTCTGAGGGTTACTGCTTTGCTGCAGTCACAGTGTTCTCTTCTGGAAAGCTCTTGGAAGTACCAGAAAAGATGTGAGGAAAGAAAGGAAAAACCCCAGCAAGACTTGAGAGGAAGAGCTTTTAAGGAACTAGAATAAGAATGAACACTATGTTTCTGRCATGGAAAGAGCAATACAAATGAAATGCTGTATCAGTGGAGGATTTGTAATGTGGCATTAGGCTACTAAATTTGTTCAATATCAAGAACATTTTATTCAGAAACTCTGGGCACTTTGGTTCAAATCTGCTCCACTGAAAAAACTACTGCAATTATCTGCTGGTTTCAGAAGAGGAATGAGGTTAACTCTGAKTATTTTTGAAAAATCCAGCTTAAGTATTTGCAGAAGCCTGAACATAGTCAAATGGGATGGAATGCTAGCACAGCTAATGTAAGTAACCTGATTAACCTGCCAACAGGGAGGTACAAAAGGGAAGGGAAAAACCACTGCAGTGAAAGTGGACTGAGTTTTGTGCTGAGGAAATAAAATACAAAAAAATCTGAGAAAAGGTTGCTAAAGTGGAAGTATAAGATAACATTATATTAGTGATGGAAATCCAAAGGTAATTGCTTCTATTTCTTGAATTTACAATTATTATCCTTTTGATCTCCCTGCTCTACAATACAGATTGYGTTGGGCAATTTCTGTTACAGATATCTTCAGGATTTGCATAGATTCTGGTAAAATAATGTACTAAAAAATATAAAAGATTCAAGGGTGCAACACCGGGAACACTGGTTAATTTGGTATTTGGTGGCTTTAATGAGGAGACTGTCAAGAAAACTCTTCTGCTATTTTTCAGATTTGGTTTTGTTGTGTTTTTTTTTTTTTTTTTTCAACAAGTATACAAACAAATCCAATCCAGCTAAGACGTCCATTTGGAATACCAAGTGCATCAACAAAAAATGTGGGGAAATTTCAAATCTTTTGTAGGGTTTCTTGAGGATACTATATATTAAGTGCAATTTTGCTGACCTAAAACTGCATTTTCCCACTAAGAAAAATATTTTTAGAAGAAAAATGTATGCCCTTCTAAGGAATCTAGCTTTTGGGTGATAGAATCTGCAAGTTTTTCAGATCAGTGGTTTAAGGAATCATTTCATAATTTACTGACTATTTTTCAGGGACAGTCAGTTATAGCTCTGACAGGAAKAACATCAGTATCATACAGCATTGCTGGAGAGTTTTGGGCAGCATATTCTGCACTGCTAGCATTATTGGTCAGAATTACACAATCAAAATTTATTAGAACTGTACTTCACACAAAAAACCCCCAACATTTGGAGACACAAAAGTGTAGTATTTTTCACTTTAAGTTTTAAACTAAATAAGCTAGAACAACTAAATTAAAGTCCCAAACCCTTGATTTTCTGACAACCTGTGTACTTTAAAATGGAAAACAATCTTTACTAAGAGAACAGGGTTCATCCAGTTTGCTGATTTTTTTTGATGAATTTAATTCTACATGTTAATTTAAAGCTTTGACAATTAAATTGAGCATTAAGCAACAATGCAATAATTAAACCATTAAAAAGGAAAAGGCACAGCAGAGTTATTATTTATCATATTCTTCTTTTCTGCTTTGTAATCTGAAATGCAATGTCCATGTCAATTCTTCTCAGTAATTTGTCCAAATACATATATTTAGCTAATTTATTTGTAGCCAAGGATTTAGAATTATTTGAAATAAAATCTGTATATTTTTCAAAATGCACAATAGCATTTTAGTAACTTTTTGAAACACTAAAATGAAGAAAAATACTCCAGATTCTTGGTACTGCTTGACAAACATCTATTGCCAACAATGTCATGAATTTCCTTTATTGTGGTGTGGTTTCTCAATAAGGAAATGGTTTTTTTGCTTGATTCTCCTGTGCATCTTTTTCTCAAACATTTTACTTGCAGAAATACAAACTGCAAGAAATGTTGCAAAGGTGTGGGGAAGAGTAGTCAGAAATTAAAAAACATTTAATTCAAGGACATTCAGCTCTCTCCCTTCTCAAAGGTTCCTAAATGGAGAAAAACTGTCTTTCAGACTACTCTGTGCTTTGTTGTTGAATGTACCCTCTTTTTATGGTTTAGCCTATGGGGTCTGGCTGAGATGGAGTTCRTTTTYCCCACAGCAGCCCCCATAGTTTTGTGATGTGTGTTGGTAGCTGGAAAGGTGCTGGTAACACCCCAGGGTTTTGGCTGCTGCTCAGCAGCTCTGTCCCCCCAACATTCCTGTCACACACACCAGTAGGCTGGGAACAGRCARGATCTTTGGAGGGGACACAGCCAGGACATCTGACCCAAAACTGACCAAAGGGATAGTCCAYACCAYATAGCATGTGCTCAGCAGTAAAATCTAAGTGAAAGAAAGAGGATATTCATTTTTTATGATGGCTGTCTTCCAGAGCAACCACTACATGKGCTGAAAACCAACTTCCCAGAAAGTAGATGGACGTTGCCTGCTGATCAGAAGTAAGGAATAAAATCTTTTGTTTTCCTTTCAYRCACASAACCTTTGCTTTTGCTTTATTAAACTGCCTTTATCTTGACCTGTGTGTGTTTTTCTCCATCTTATTTCCAGCACCTGCCTTCTTGTGAAGAAGGAGAGGTAGAGTGGTTTGGTAGGCAACTGGTATCCAGCCAAGGTCAATTCACCAAATTCAAGAACTTTCTAGGCATGATAATATGTTTTGGTATAGTAATGTTTACTTATTTAATGCATTTTTAAAGCTGTAAATGCCATAAAAAACCAAAAGAAACAAAAAACCCAAACTTTTCTGGAATACTATTTCTTAGATTCTTTCAAACTTCCCAGAAGAATAAAATATGCTTCAAAAAGTTCTAAAGAATTGCACTTTCCAAATGTGAAGCCATCAAACTGTGATTCAGCTCATTTTCTTATCAAACATTAAATATTTTAATCTCTTAAATATACAATAATTTACTGATTAAATTTTGGTTTTAAAGAGATTTCTTCTTGGTTATCTTCATCTCAGAACAAATTGTTTTTAGCTTTCTAAGCTTTCATTACTTTCTCATTGYTTAATCCAAATAACAAACATAGATACCAAATACAAAGAGATGTTTTTAAAATTAAGCTTAGTTTTAAAATTTAGTTAAGACAAAATGGAAGCCTTACATTCTAAGGTATAAATCGTTGAGCAATTGCATAAACATGTTTGTATACTTTACACATAAATRTACTTCCACTCTATCCCTGCCTGAGAAAACACAGGAATATTCCAGATGGTATTTATTTCAGCCTRACCACTCAAATAAAACAAGCAAGAAAAAACAAATATCTGTCACTTTTAAACTGCCAGGGTAATAAACATCTTAACATTCTGTACAGATGAAGGTAGTTCTGTCATGACCTCATGCTGTATGAATAAATAGAAGTGAAATTACATCAGAACTAACTTCTGAGGTAAATCATCTGTTCTTGGAATTTCAAAGTCAATGATACATGTTCAACAAAGTTGAACAGAGTAATACAGAGGTAACTGGTTAGGGCTATACAAAATCCATCAAGATTTGTGATTGAACCATCATTTTAACCTGAATTTCATACTGCAGAAAGTGACAGTGTATCTGCACTGTGAGACAATTCACCTTTTCATAGTACATGAGGAATGGAGCCAAACCCTAACGTTTTTAAAGCTTTTCTTATGACTAAAGTTCTAGTACTGTTTGCTTCAGTCCTCATGACATGAAATGATATCTCTAACAAATTTATCATCAGAAGTCAATAGGTCTCAATGCACATTTAAAATTWATATTTTATTCTCTTGTGCTTGCCTAATCACAAAGAAAGCAAAATGTGCTTGACTAAGTTTCATAAGCCTTTTCTCACTTTCTACTTCTACATTACCRAAAAGAAAAATCCACTTTAAAAATCAAAAGTAATGATGGTAAAAAATATAATTATTTAAAAATTATAATTGTAAATACATATTTTTCAAATAATTTTTTACATTACTGACTAGATATTAATCTAGGAACTCACATACAGATTAAACCATGGATTTGCCCATTAGACCTATTGGGCAGATTTCTATTCATATTAGAACACCTGGGTTAATAACAGGAAAAAAACAAKGAAGGACTTCCTGTTTCAGCATAATCCTCTATTTCAATAGGTTTTCMTTTCTCTTACAGTGAACTTAGAAAAAATGAGAAGGATAAAGCTAAAATATAGAGAAACMATGTAGTTGCTTTGATACAGCTTATTGYCSCTTAATAATATAAAACCAAATRGAAATAAGAGRCATTTGARTTTAAAYTGTAGTCTTTCCAGCTCTAGTCTTCCCTTTTCCTACTCTTTTGGTCCTAAATTTTCCTTTATCACTGATGACAGGAAAACAATCCTCTTTGCTCACACTTTGTGTTTAAAATGGCCATTGACTAAATTCTCATCTCCCATAGTAAATTAGACTTTTTGTTGCCATAACATCTGTCTAAATTAATAGTTACCTTCTTCTTGTATGAGTTACAAAATTAATGTCAAAGCATATCGTGGTGAACCAGAGGATGGTGTCATAGATACAAGGACAGCCAGCCATGAGCCATATCCCTGTATGAGAACAAAAGACATTGGCACTCTCTGGAGGGAAGATAGTCTGAAACGCGATTTCTTGTTGAAAAAGGCCGATATGAAACTTCTGCCAACAGCAGGAGAATTCTGCACAAGCAACAAGGATCCTCAATACATTTAAAGGTATTTAATCTATTTTTCCCCAACTAATGCCTGCAGCAGACTCTGCCAAAATGCATGGTCCTGTTCAAAGCCATACTGYATAAATGGCAATAGAAAAGTAATCTGTTGCAATCTCTTTCTCCAATATTATTGTATTGCAAGATAAATGCAAGCAGGAAGCAAACACCCCATGATTTATACTCTACTATATTCACTTGCCAGAGGTGCACTTACTTTACACAGAGGAAAAAACCAGAAAAGTGAAAATTTGCACAGTTAAAAGCAGACTAATTTGGAAGCTGCCTTACCATGACACCAAATTAACTTTGTGCTTGTAACCAACRCAACCAGACTTTCTTGCTTTGTTATAAAGATGAAGGAATGTATTTATGCAGTAAAGTTGATACATAACTTAAAAAACAACAAAAAAGCCCATCAACWTAAAATAATAGCACGTTTGCATCCCTCAGGTAAAGTCCACAAAGGCTARAATTTTCAATTAGATCTGGATACGTAAACTCTTCCTGTTAGCATGAGTTCTCTTCTGGAATAAGGGGGTTTAAAAATCTTCCTGAATGTGCAAGACAGACTTCAGTCAGAAAACAAAGGAAATGCCATGCAACTAATTTTTTCCATTAAGCGATGGACTTATACACATAAGACTAGCTAGAAAAATTGTCTCACAATATCTGCATATTAAGAAAAATGCTCAACTTTGATCCATGTATTGGTAGCAAAACATTTTATACATATTAGGAATTCATTTAAAGAACCTGGAATGCAAAATTAAATAAATCATGCTCATAACACCTTCTTCTAGAAACAGCATCATACATGCATGGCTCATCTCTGGCATTTCTGAAAACAGTTTGGATAGCTATTCATAAAAAAAAGACACATGTAATTCTGCTGCAATAGCAGAATCAGCAAAACTTAGTTTTCCTGTAGGCTTGTGTTGTGTCCCTGTGTTCTTCCGAGCATTTTCTACCCAGTTCACTTCTAGATACACTTCACTTTTTACTTGTCTTTTCTTGTTCCATATATATTCAAGTATGAAGTATGTGCTTTAGCTATTAACTTGGGAACTGAACACCATATCTATCTTCTAACCAGGTAACAACTTCATCATACTTGAAGGAATATAAATTTTTAACGCCTCTCTCTTTGACAAACATGGTCAATATCAACAGATTTTAGAATTTTTTGAGGATACAAGTATGGTGTAGGGAAAGAAGAGAAGACTGCGGTATTTGGCTCTTTGACTTAGTTGTAAAATCTCATGTACTTAAAAAAAATTATGCTGAAGTGCACCAAACCTCCACATATTCCAAAAGCATAGATGATGAACTAGAAAAAAAACCCAAACCCTCTGTCTTTAAATTACTGAGCAATCATAAAGGCTGCTCTAAATTTTCTGTGTTTTTTCCCAGTGATGTCTATGCGCTCATTGCCAAAAGTTCATTAGAAAAACTACCTTGTATACTGCTCATTACATATGTCTCTCTTGTGACAAACTCCTTAATGTCATTTGGGACTCAGAACAGTTTTTATAACAGACTGATTATGGGTATRGCAGAATCAAGATTTGAAAAGTATGTAAATTAATTGAGTTGTCTTTAACTTATGGAAAAGCATCATAACTATTAAGCTGATACATTTGCTAGTAAATGAGTACACAAAAAGCTCTACTTTCACAATTCCCAGCTTAATGGAGCTATTGAGCTAACAAAAGGYAATTTTTCAATGTTTATAAAACCATATTCACAGTTGCAAACATTTTCTCAAGGCATTATGGTAAAGTATTCAGATAATTCATACTTTATGGCAGTGGGATTTGAAAGCTGACTACCCACCTGGACATAAAACCTTACTGCTACACTGCTTACTTTTCCTGACAACCAGAGGGCTTTATTAATTTCCTCTAATCTGTTTCAAATATATTTATCAGGTTTTCCAAAGAAAATATTCAAATAAAAGTTGATCTTCCTCTTACTGATGACTAGAGCCACCAATCTTTTTTCAAGGAAACTGCCCTGCCTGGGAGAGGATTTAGAATACATGACAACATCTTACATGTGAACAGAGACAGAACTTCTCAGACTTATTATTTTTTGCCTCAAAAAGCCATAAGAAAAGGACAGACAGCTTGTGCAGACAAGTGGGTTTGGCTGTGTTCATTGCACTTGCCATTCTCTCATGGCACAGYATGCCTTCTGAGTGGGCAGAACTAAGTCCGTGGAATCCATTTAGAAAGCCTCAATCTGTAGGAATTTAATTCAGGCACAGAGCCCACATGAATGATAAAGAACTCTTTAAAGCTGGGGATTTATATTTCTCCTTTCTCTTTATACAGATCACTTTGCACTAGTAACAATAGTATTTGTCCATCTTTATTACACACACTAATATGAGTGCCATTCTCRAATTACATCATCTCCATAAACTTAGGTAAACAAAATCATACCACTAAATATGAATGTCACAGGAAATGTACTGGACAGAACACAGACAGGAAAGAAATAAAAATTTGTTTACAGGTACAATAAGGCACAAACTGTCCCTAATCTTTACAAGAGAAAAAGTAAAAATCAATTTTCACTGCTGAAAGCATAATCCAATAACGATACCATAAATGACAATACAATGACGATCCTCTGCTCTGAATTAGTATTTAGAAAACTTCCTTATTTTAATTTCTTTTCTCATTCATTCCATTCTCTGTCCCACTAGGACCTAAGAGCCAGTTTATCAGTTGCAGCAGAGATTAACACAWGGCCTAACAGCAAAGTGTGGGAGATCATTTCCACTCAGTAAAACCTAGTAACAACGTAAGATCTAGATACAACAGCTTTCCTCTCCTAACAAACACTTGGAGCTTCTTCAATATTCATGTGCTTTACTGGGAGGAGAAAAGGGATACTTAGTTTTTAGTATGCTCCCATTATGAGCAAAGGRAATGTAGATTTTTCTTGCCAARGTGCTGCTGGGGATTCAGAGTCGGTCATAATGCAGCACCATCCATCATGAATCCATAAACCACTAAAACTCAGAAACTCAGAAAGCATTTAAATAAAATTCATCATGTTTTTGCATGTTGTAATTTGTTTGCACAAGTTTTATAAATCCAGGTAACCAAAATTCAAGTCTGAATGCCAGCAGTGCACTATTTCACTCACTTACTAGAGCACTTAATAACTACAGCAAYACATTTCAATAAAATACACACAACATTCATTAAGGTATTTTATGGAGTTTTCTTTCTCTATTCAGAGCACTTACATTTTTGCACACACAAGAAAAAATTCAAAACAAAGTAGTTACATAAAACAATCAATCTTAACAGCAAAAGTTTGAATCTGAAAGAAAGGATGAGTCCTCATTTATCAATGAAACAGAGCTTTGTAATTCAGGGACAAGATACGGCCATCATACTTATCAGTGYGTTCATAAATTTGGATTATTGCATCTTTTATAAAAAGATATTTAAAAGCTTACAAAACAAAAATGCAAAAGCATAATTTTCTAGCATATAGCTGTTATATATCTCTGCTGACATTTAATTTGAGTAAGAGCTAGTTAAGCATTTTGAATGGAATGGAACAGATTACTTGAATTGTTGCCTTRTAGAAGAGCAGAGGAAATAAAATTAGAATTCTTTGCTTAATTTTTTTTTAAGAGTTGTAAAAATTGAGGCAGCTGTATTAGTATAGTGACTATAAGATTTGAGCCTAAAAAACAGGCAAAATATAACAGAGAAAAAAAAAGGGTTGAGAAAGTGAGTATATGGAAAAGCCAAAAATCACCAGCTTGTTTTCAACAGCTCTGCACATCGTAAAGAAGAGATGCATACGGAAAGCATAATATGAGGATGAATACAGTCAATACGTGTAGAAATTCAAATGTAATTTCTGCTTTATGGCATAAAACATCTTATAACTCTGCTAGAGATCAAGGGCTAAAATGTGCAGGGTGATCCTAATATTCTGGGACAACAATTTTTTGTGATACTTTATCACTGAAGTCACAATCGCAAAACTATTATCCTCATTTGTAAGAAATAGTGTAGCCTTTAATTCTAAGATTCAGAGGAATTTTATTTTCCTGAGAAACACAATTTGAAGCATTTATTTTATTTTGCACAAAATGCTRAATATAATATTTGGGGAGGAAAACAAAAGGAGAAGATAGGAGAGAAAAAGAAGATCTTCAAACATACTGTTAGATCCTCAGCCTGAGAATATGTAGCAATGGCCAGTGCAAGGGTTTTCAGCTYTTCYGTAACCTTGCCTGCTCTGTAGGGTTTTGTTGTTTTYTATAATCTTGCCTYTCTTAYTTATGCTTTGGCTAAGGTTTTCCTWCTTTTCCCTTAGTACTTCAYGTAATTTATTCTGTCCCAAGTAAATAAAAAGAAGTGGCTATTTCAGGGCACCAGTTTTCCAGYRCCCCTTTTACATWTACTTAGGGGAATAAATAAGCAAATAATTGCCCAGATGAGAGTAGCCCTTCTTAGGATCATAAGAGAAATGTACATGTAATATAGAGTTGTTTCTGAAATATCAGAGGTGTTTGCAAAATCTAATGTCTTTTCACTAATTACCTTTTCCTTTAGCTGTTRTAGAAAACTGACTAAATGCTGAAACAGGAGTTGAGATATTCAAAATTCAACCTCACTTATAAGTGTTGAACTTTGAAATTCTCTTCCTGGTCTTTTAAAACTTGCCAGTTTCTTTGAGGTTCACCTAATGTAATTACCATATGTTAGACTGCTCCTCTAAACCCCTGATGGGATAATAGCTCTAGAATTTAGCTACAAATCTTGTTTATATTCATAGTAATACTTATTTTGTATGTTTCATAAAYGCTGGGTATTTAAAAACAAGTGCAGAAAGCCCTTGAGGGCTTCAGGAAGCGATACACATAGATAAACAACTGAATAAGTCCAGTTGGTTCAGCAACAGCAGCAGCAACAAAGCACGGACTGTTTTTACCCAAAACCAATTCAAAGTGCATCTGCATTTCTCTCAAAGTGAGAAATCAAATTGTGTCTGACATTAGGGTCTCTGTAGAAGAAATTTACATTGAAACACCTGAATATTACTCTTCCATATGAAACTTTGTGCAAAGTCTTGGTCATTTAATACAATGTAGGGGAGTTTTTAAAAAATATTTATTTGCTATTAAGTATTACAATGCATAACATTCAGCAAACAGATTTAGTTAACATTTGAATTGGACTAATGCTCAGAGACTGTAGAACCCACACACTCCAGTTCCACAAAACTCAACAACAGATTATCTCCCATTACTGGAGCAAGAAGAGACCTTATTTGTGGGATCCAATGTCGCAATGAAAAATCAGGTAACAAAAATTAGGTAAATTTTTTTCATGGATTATAATCTCCAAAAATAAGAAAATTTCTTTTAAAATCTCCCTACACACTGACACAGGGTAGTAAATTGTGAGCTACTTACAAGTAATATTTACAATTATAGTCTCCTCTTTTCCATCCTGCTCRTAATAACCTCAAGATGGCACAATGATGAAACAGAAATGAAATTTTTCACAGATTTGTTTTCACTGCATGATGTAATACTTAATTAATATAAAATATTTATAAATATTTGGCACCTTTTCAGGAAAATTGTAATATATATACGTGTATTCATAGAAATGCATACAGATATATATCCACATGCAGAATTTTCCAGCTGTTTCACCTATCCTCTCATTCTTCTGATATGGGTAGGTGTAGTTCTTCAGGTAAACCCAAAAGAAATTTTTTTTTTTTTTACACATAGGCAAAATCATAACAAATTTAAATAATTTTCACTTGATGAAAATTGTTCAGTTTACGTTTCAAAATAATAGTGATGGTTTCTTTTTTCTGACAGGACCCGAGAGAATGGCCTGAAGGTGTGCCAGGGGAGGTTGAGGTTAGTAGACAGTAATCAGAGGATGAACTTTGCTTCCTTAACTCCAAAATACAAATTACTTCTCATGTCCTTGCATATGCTAATGAYTAACTCTACTGGAATATGAAATTTAGAAACAAAAGGAAAGTAAATAGAAATTATGAACACTCTTCAGTACCGAGGTGCCRATGGGGAGGCAATTTTGAAAGACCTAACGCTTCATCATTTTATGAATGTCATAAGACATCTAGAGAAGACACCACAATTCTGGCATAAAAAATTTAGGACTTCGGAACAGTTAATTACTTTTTGAACATGCAGGATGAAATACTAATGATTGACTTGAGCTTGTAAAAAGAAACTTCGCTACTGAAAACACTACAAAGAGATTACTGAGATTTAGCATTCTCTACCTTTCCCACAGAGGCCAATTAATGGCATGGACACACCCAGAAAATTATATATTGGTCTATACAATAAGAAAAAAAAGAAAAAYTATGTAACCTTCCAGGCTTGTGGGAGATAGCTAGAATAATGGACATCTGTGAAATCCAGAAGCAATTGAAAGAGATAAAATAGAAGTTGAGCAAGTAATTGTTCCAAAGCGTGAGATGGGAGCCTAAATTGAAAAAAAGAAGCATTTCTTGCCCTTCTCTGGAACTRGTGATGACATTTTATTTTCTTCATCATTTCAGCAGCCCATCCACCCATAAACGGAAATATCATTTGAGCCATTGAACCTAAGGAAAATACTTTGAGTCAATTTTGTTCTATCACATTTGCAATTACACTGATTGCCACTTTGAGTCTATAGACCCTTTTTAATTTTATGGTATTAATTACCACTATGTTCAATTAAATCTGGTGCAAGACCTAAGAGTATTTAATGGCACTGTAAAAGAGCAAGTGGAGGGAACTTTTGTTACTCATACAGAACAAAGTAARCAAAACATACATGCATTTCAGGACAGTTTGGGGAAATATAGGACCCACAGTTATCACAAKTCTAAAGKTTCTTTTTTCCACTTCTAATTTCTCTTTCAAAGAACTGTGCTCACAGACTAAGATTTACAGCTACTATTTTTTGCTACTACTGTTTTGTATCCTTTCACTATATGTCATTTAGAGATTRTGTTCTTGTCCTTTTCCTCATAAAAAGAAGTAATACAGGAGATATAGGGATGAAAAATGCTTTATTAATCATGTGTGACATCATCATTACTCTAGAGAACTTGCTCACATAAATATCTCAATTTAATACTGATATTGAATATTCTCCTTCTGTTCTCACCCTCTGCACCCTCATCAGMATTCCCACAGATGAGACAGTGGAAAGGGACAAGTCTCTTTCTTTTTGTTTATCCGTTTCTGATCCTTACACAAAATCATTATTGTTTTATTTGGATTTGCACTATAATGGAGAAATAGTCTTGTTCTACGATGTATAAATACACATTTTAATAAAACTCCCTTTTTGAATTAACACCAAAGCAAAAAAGTCAAAACAATCTTAGATCTTCTGAAGGAACTTTTCCTTAAAGAAAACAAGCACGATTTTTCAAAATATTTCTAGTTCCCCATTAAACTAGCCTAAAAGGAGARTAGTTACACCTAATATTTTTTTACTTTTGTCACCAAAATTATTCATCTGCCACAAAAGGAATTATGATTGCACAACCTCTAGCTGCTATTCAGATGGCCTGATGGYATTTTAACTCAGAGGTGATCTGAGCAGAGGATTCATAAAATTACAAATACACCAATGATACTCACTGATTATTTGCTTGCACTGACACTTCTCTCTGAGTATACAGGTGAAAAAAGAAGTCTTGAGAATAAATGGCAGTTCATGACATCTCAAAAAAATCTTTTGGTGAATGCCATGAAGTATAGACAATTATGAGCATTGGACAAACAATAGATCATAACTAAATTACCAGATTTCTAGGCAGAAAAGAGCATTTTTTTCTGTTTTAATTTAATAAAATTCATCACCCYTGCAAAGCATTATAGGAATTTGTGGCACTTAATAAGGCAACACAGAATACAATTTGATATTCATCCTTATAATTTAAAGTGACTTCTAAAGAAAGAATGAGCAGCATGGGAAGACTGTATATTGMACTGTATATGTACTGGCTCTGATTTAATATACATAATAATAATAATATATATGTTGACAAGAGGAGAAATATTCCCAAAGGTACCATGAGCAGTACCTTCAAAATTAAGTACTAAACTTCTCCTGTGATACAGTAGCCAATAAAAGTCTGAACACTTATGAAGGAAAGCAGTGTATAATTCTACAAATTTTTTTCTTGGTGATAGTTCTGTCTTAAAGAATTCTGTTTTGCCTGCCTCCAGATATTTATTTCTAGGTGAGCTTTAAAGGTGAGCCAGCACAGGAGATTGTAATGACATGATGTTGCACACCAGTGAAAAACTGGTGTGCTAAACAAGAAAAGAGACCTGTTTGGATGAAAAACACTCCTGTCATTACTCAAACACAAGCAGGAGATGAACAGAAAGTGGAAGGAGGGACAGGCAACTTGGAATGAGTATAGATATGTTTTCAAAGTAGAAATAAGAAAAAAGATTCATTTAGAACTAAATCTGGCCAAGGCTGTCAAGAACAGCCAGAAGGGCTTCTTCAAACACATCAGCRTCAAAAGGAAAACTCAGGATAATTAACAAATGGATCAGGGATCTGCTGTCAGAGAGAGGACGAAGRGAAGGCAGAGTTACTGAACATCTTTGCATTGGTTTCACTGGCAAGACCAGCCTCCAGGAACCTGTGACCCAGGAGACCAGGATAAAGGAACAGGATGGAGGGGACCAGTGCTTTGGGGTACAGTTTGTCTGGGCTAGCTATTCACCAGTGACCACCCTGAATACTTTGGGCAAGGTATCACTGACATTGAGATTCACTTTGGAGATAAGATTTTATTTCTCTCCAGTGCATTTGTCCAACATCCTCTCCTAAAATTTAGTGCCAGTATGCAGTCAGAAGATTAAATTTTGAAATTAGATACTGAGAAARCATTCTTTTTAAAATTATGAGTTTTACACAGGAACATGCATACATCCTCTCTACACTGTTTTCAGCTGAGGCTCTTCCATTTCCTTATGTGTATTTGCAAAACAGTGACAACATCTGTTGTGGCGATGTATTTGCAGGAGTTAAGCCATTCCTTGCACCATCCAAACTCCCTGTGATGATTATCTGAACACCTGCAGCTTGTTAGCCAGGCCCAGGAATCTACCAAGGCCACTGCGAGAAAAACAGGACGAAAACAAGACCGAGAAGCCTGGGAAATGGACTGAGGGCCTGAGAAAGTTATTCACCGAGAATGTAAACCTTGGATAGAAGCTGGGTTCCCCATGGGAATGAACTCTGGCCAATTGGGTGTCCTACGGGTGCTGGCCAGTCTTATGGACATGTTGGGGAACCAATCAAATAGTGTGTGTAGGTGTTTCTATGCTTTGCAAAAAAACTATAACTGTCGCTTACTGTAAACAATAAATGGCTTCTGCGAAATCACATTGATTTGGAGTACAGAGGTCCGTTTCGTTCCTGCAATCTGTTCCTCAGGCTTATTAAGTGAGTGGGTTTTCAGGGTGTGGTTTTTTTTTTTTTCTTTTTGTACTCAGATACTTATATTCTAAATTTTAAAAGGAATTAATAGTTTCTGTGGGTCACTTTATCTCTCTGCATTTTTTCCCAGCAATAAAACTAGTTGATACTCTTTATCTGCTTGACAAAAATTGACTGTGCAATATATAATTTTAATCCAGTGAAGTAGAAATCACAAATCTCTTATGCACTTATTTTAATAGTCCAGTGTTTCTAATCTGGTGTTGGCAGAGCACAAATGAAGTTGTAAGGGGGAGGAATTCTGTACAGATTAAGAAATGGCAAATTTACCAAAAATGGCATAAGACATGCATGAGAAAAGCCATGTGATTTCTCTGCATCTTGTAGCCATTGAATCATCAATAATATGTATTTAGGCAAATATAGGAAGTATGTGTTACCCACAAGTGCAAAGAAAGTTAATAAGCCATTCACATGGAAAATTCTTGAGACTAGATATTGYTGCTATGTCATTTGTATAACTGTGAAACATATGTAGTTAAATTAGTTTTGCAAATATTGGAAGTACAGCTTCTGTGCCTTTCAAATTTCTGCCTTATCACACTCTCAAAAACCTCCCTTTCTTTTCAGTTCTGTGATGACACAGTTGGGGGAGAGAAGTGTTTATGAAAAGAAGTCATCAGCTTCAATAGAGTTAATAATAATACTAATATAATACCAGTACCTTTCCTGTCACAAATCTTCAATTAATAATTTCTGATATTAGAAATTATATCAGATTCTACACAATCTGTGTTTCAACAGACTAGATTATCACTGTGGTCTGGGTTTACAACACTTAACTTTCCCAAGCAACAACAGGTAATATCTTAAACAATCCCATATGGCATTCCAGAGAACACAAATGAAAACTCAGATCTTACAGGAATTAGTTCAACATCTATTCATTCCAATGACAGAAAAAGATAATGTCTTCTTCACATCAATATGTTTCTTTCCCTTTCACAAAACACCAAAAAAGAAAGTAAAGCACCATGAAGCAGTGAGCAGAAATCATGGATGAATGTAAATGGTGTTTTGTGTGATACAGAAAACCCTATTTTTCTCAAACTGGCAGGGAGTATTTATTACAATAACCAAGAAATATCGGGAGTTTGAACAGAAGATTTTCTCTTGGTTACATAACTAGTCACACTTGTAAACATACTGGATATAATTTTTTTTTGGCTAGCCTCTAATTCTACTAATATTTTTGTCACCTTTGTTCAAAATCAATAACCACTATGGTTGTTTTTAAAAAGTTACATTGAGTACATAGAAACATTGAATCTCTTCAGATAAAGTATGTCAACATATCACTGGTTTCAGGAGTATTTGGGTGACTGAGATGTTTATTACCTGAAAATGCACTGCTCATTTAAATCACATCAGCTTGTACTGCAGGTACCCACTGTCTTTCATTTCAGGCCACTTACTGTATGACAAGGCAAAATGGCTTAGTGTATTTTAAAGCAGCTCAAAAATTCCTCTTTTACATTTTACATGAATAAATATAAACTTTATAAGGCCTAAGGGGGCAAAAAAACCTGCCAATCATTGGATAAATGTTTAAAGCTCATCTCATTGTTTTGCAGCTGTTGCCCTTTGCTGAAGGATATTTCCTGTGCTGCAGACTCTAAATAACAGCATTTCTTTTTAAGAATGTAATTAGAAACACATCTGTTCTAGAACCTTTAGATTGAGCAAGTCCTCTGTAAACCAGACAGGAAGATTTTTTAAAAAGTACTTTCAGCATACCTAATCTCTCTGCTTTCTACCACCCTACTACATTAAACAAACAAAAAAACCAAAAAACCAACAATTAAGTATCCAGATTTCTGTTTTGATCCCACAACATATGTGGCCTAGCAACCAGTTTAATTCATTTCACTGAACTCTGAAAACAAACAAGCCAATTTTTTTGCAGCTGGCTTATTACTCTGGACCTTCAAAAAAAACCAAGAAACTTTTGGCTAGATGATAGGAGATACAGAATCATGTCCTTCATCTTCATGGGATTTCAAATGAATGGTAGAAGAATAACACACATCTTAAATTTTAATCCAGGAAGTTTTGACAGTCTCTTCATAGGCAAGGGCAAGTTTTAGCTACCAATGGAGTTTATTTCAGAGTTAGTCTCATCTTTTGCTCTGTCACTGGGTAGAACAGTGCTCTATTAGTTAAACTAAAATAATTAGTAAATAGAGGATGAGTAGGAACAGTTTCCTAACACCTCAGCTGCTGTAATGGCCATGCAGCCTATACTTTATTTTGTGGAGATAACTCTGATCCACTTTATGACAAACTAGCTTCAAAGGCTTAACTGGTAGAACAGGAAGATGTATGACTGAAGCTTGGGCACTGTTMTGTACAGAAGGTGAGCACTGCAGGACAAATTACAAGGTAGAAAATCTAAATGATCTGAGTCWGGCTAATCTAACATTTTCACTTCAATGCCCCTTTATAAATATCTTTGATTTATCTTTGTGCTGATGCCCTTCAAAAATCACAACATTGGTAATAAAAAAGAACAAGCATGGAAATCAACAGTGTTATTTTCACTTCTTAGCCCTGAATTATGTTCATTCCAGTGACTCCTCAGGTAAACAATTATAAGAACCCAGTTTAAGAACTTTATCTTAAGAGATAAGAAACCACAGATARGAAACCAGTTTATTTCTCAGCACACTCAAAAACTTAGTTTTTTCTCTTTTCAGCTATGTATTTAAAACAGCCTCACTAAGGCCTTATTATTTGTTCTAAATTCAACMCTTAAACATCTACCATTACCAAAATTTGTCTAAAAAAGTAAGGGTCCTGGTACATTTTATTAGTGATCCCAGTTAAGGAAAGGATGTCAATGAAACAAGAAAAACTGTCTTAGAAAATGGATGTGCTTTCTAAGCATAATTGAAAAAAAAAAAAAAAAGCCTTTGGGCAGCGACAAATCCTTTGTTTTCACTGTGTAAGATRTTAATCCACAAGTAGTTAAACATTCTCATGTAGACTAGCATTACGAGTATAGTGCTTTAGGAATTAGGGGTTTACTCACAGATATTGTCAGAAAGCTTCTTAAACTCTGAAGTCCTCCAAATCTCTATGACTTAAGATTGATTGTCACAGAATTATTTTTAATAGAGTGATCTGTTAATGAGAGCTCTCTATGGTTTCTTTAGGAYATTTGGTTGGAACAAAGCTAAAAAAGAAAATCTAATTAACTTAAAATATCCTAYGAATAGTTTAAAAAGATTTTTTGTTCTGTTATTAAAAAAAAATCAATCTTAATATAAYATAGGATCAAGAATTTTTAATGTTTTTTTAATAAACTCACACTACTTTACCATTAATGCACARACCTTTTCCTATACCATTTTAATTAGTAATTCAGGTCTTACTGATATTTTTCCAAGTCAAGGTTAGTGAGCTTGTGCATTGGTTGTTACTCAAAATTTATAAATAAAACAATGGTATTTTGAAATAGTTTRGTAAGTGATTTTTCCTAAGAAAATCCAGATAAGTCTGCAGTCCTKTCCCTATTAATATTACTTCAGAGTAGAAGAGACTAGCCAGCCAATAGATGAAAACTTCTATTAATTGCAATATGGTAAATATTGCAATACGTAATAAAGTGTTCATGATTTTTTTATTATAGACGCTGACATTCAAATACTTTAGACACTGCTTACTATTTTTTCCACCATCTTTTCTTGKTTTTCCTCTTGATATTCACACTGTTAGCATTCCATTTTCATACTGTTTGATGTTTCTAATATCTGTCTTTAATATTCTTTAATATCTGTCTTTTTTCAGTAAATACAGTCTCATTATCAAATTTGATTCTTGGCCTATGGGTYCCAAAGATGAAAGAAACTTTTATACTGCTCTGCCAAATAAATGGTCTTGATCTAAGTACTAGTGTCTCCATGGTAAGATTTGGTCTCGCTAAGTGTTTTAATGAGAGAATGTGAGTCACCAGAGGACAGTGATTCATGACTACAAATTGCAATAACTCATGTTCCTTRTTACAAATACATCTGTCTATCCTGCAGATTCGGGTCTAAGAGAAAACCTAAACATGRCAAAGGTAGTTGGGTGAGCATCTACTCACTCCCTGAAACGCTTCCATGAGTAATGTTACATGTGCATAGCTCCTCAGACCACATAAGGTTTAGGTAAACAAATACACACTTTTTCTTTTAAATCATATACACAGACTCTAAAACCCACAAAAAAATATACTTTCTATTTCCTTATTGTTTATCCATGGAAAATTAAAAAATAGCAGTACTGAATAACATCCTAATAACTCAAGTAATATTTTTGCCATTTGCTGAGCCTGAAAGGAGCATTTCTATAGTCAGTGAAAATAGACATTTTCTATTTCACCAAGTGCAAACTTTTCAACCCTAGTTGTGCTAGATAAGGTATTAATCCACAACTTTATATACACATCACCAACAGGTATGAGCTGATGTTCTAGGAATYCATCCCTGAAGATCAGGCAACAAATATGTGTCATTGTCCCTTCAGACAACTTACTATTTTCCTCCTGYTGCTGTATAATTTATCAGTGTTGACTATTGTTGCATTGTAGTGAGGTTGAGGGGCCAGCTCTGCTTTAGAACATGCACTAGGTCAAAAGGAACAYATTTGCTTCCTGTAGTCACTATCTTGTGATGCTGCTATAGAACAAACAAACAAAAAAAAAAGGGTATTTTAATTTACTATCTGAACAACAGATTTGAAGGTTACAAATCTTCTGATTTCGGCATTTAGAAAAATGCTAGTTCCAGCAAAGAATAAAACAACAATTATATGCATTTGTAGTGCAGCTGAGACAGTTGAGGAACATCAGCCACCATCCAATTAATAGRTATCAGTAGCTTTTGTCTCCTCATTCGTCATTTCACAATGAAATTTTAGCAAAGAGAATGCAGGAATTGTTATTAGATGTTTGCACCAACAATGCAAACTGACAGTATATGATCAGTTTCAACTGTCTGTAGGGACTCTTCCTTTTAGATCTAACACAATGTTATGAAGTAGCTCAGAGATGCTACCAAAATGCAAGCAAATACAAGATCAGTAGTAATGTCCAATTTCGAAGTGATCACTAATCAAAATACATATTTTCTTCTTTGGACTGATTTCCATCTAGAAATGTGTATTTTGTAAAGAACTTCTTAAAAAAAACAATGACCTGCTTGCTTCTACTGCTCCTAGACCAACTAAATTTCCATGGAAGGCTTAGAAGAATGCTTTCCAGAACCTGCTGCCCCAGAATGTGTGAATCAATCTGCCTCAATTAACTCTAATTGAAGGGAAGTCTCAGAACTTCCTTCTTAGTCCAGTTTCCTRTGTAGTAAAGATTATAAGGAAATTCAAACTCTTTGCATAAAAGTTTAAAATAAAAGTGTAATGATAAAAGCAAGGGCTTTTAACTATTTCACCTACTGAGCTTCATTTCCCCTCCGAGACTTTTTTCTGAGACTAAGCTGCCAATCTTCCCCTTTAACTTCAAASAGCTTTTCTCTCCCTTAGATATAAATAGATCACTGCAGACACCCAGAGAGATAGAAAACCATCCACCTGTAAAGATTTACAGCAGAGAAAGCCTGAAGCTCACCTTTCTGAAGGCCCCCTTTCCTCATCCCACCAAAGGGCCAGGTCTYTCTCCTCATGATAAGGCAGATTACTGTACTGCACTCCTGTTCCTAGTAGGTTTTCAGTCAGCTGCAGCCTTACCCAAGTCACAAATCTCCCCTCCATAAACCTTGCAAGCCACCTTTCTTGTTATCAGTGGTTTATTGYGAGCAGGTGTAGTAACCTGCTTGCACTTGCTAGTAACTGCATTTAACACCCATAAGTGATCCCATACTTTCTTATTCTGATATAGTGCCAGGCTTCTATATATTTATTCTTGAGGGTAATAGTACGTGTTACTGAGCAATAAAAATATGCACAGTGTGCTTGTTTGTTTGCTGCTCACACTGTCAGTTATCTGTCTATTTTGATCCCTTGGTGTCTTTTGTTTCCATATTTTTCACAAAGTTGTCAATTTTCTTCCTGTTCAGCAAATTTCTATATTAAACTTACCTAGGGAGAAGTGATTGCAGTTCTTCACTGTCAAAACTGTGTGGGTAACCAGTGTGGAATTTTTTTTACCTTTCATTTTTCAAGGCTTATATATGTGCATATAACCACTAAATATTTTCTCTATCATGAGCTAAAAAAACYCTGACTTTGGAAAATAGCCTCATATGGAGCAGAAAGCTACTTATTTCCATCACTGCAGGATAGCAGCTGYTTGGTTTGTTTTTTGGCATAGGAAGCCTGAAAATAGAATTTATTAGTGCTAAGACCCACACACATCTTTCCAGAATATATCTCATAAGAACTTCATTCTGGTAAGCAGCTTACACCCAAATTTACCATCATTTGAAATATAAACCTATTCTGATAACGTTGCTCAATGTTGCATAATCCTAAAGTTAGAAATTCATAGTAATTATGGTTGCAACAGATGTTGATAACTTGCAAAATTACTAAATTATGTTATTTTTTTCTAAATTGTTCTATTCTAACASTTAGATAACTGCATAATTTTTCTTGGATTTTAGAAAAGCCAATCCTAGAAATCTTAGCTCAATGTAGGTAACTAAATATTGGACGTAATCCTACATTTCCTGTAAGGGCATCTTTTAAACATTTCTGGATAGGTTATAAACATTCATTTTTGTTTCATTTCATATTCTTGTATCACAAGTCTGTGGACTCAACTCAGCCACAAGAAATCACACCAAGAGAAAGGAGGACTTGCTCCTGGAACAAAATATTTGTCTTAYTGAACCTGATGGCAAAATTCCTGCAGATTGCAAATGAACATGACTTCTCTGGAGGCCCTCGCTGGGTGGACTTTTGGGTCTGACCATAAGGTCACATRTTCTACTTCATTCTGAAAAAYACATGCATAGTTCTCACAGCTGTAATAGTTTAGAAGGTGAAAATCCATATTGCCCCTTATACCAAGCATTTTCTTGTCATGGTTTTAAGCCCAGCTTATCTTTGTGGAGATAAAACACCACACACGTGCTTGCTCAACCACCCCCCAACCCCAGTAGAATAGGGAGGAGGAATCAAAGTAAAACCTATATGTTGCCATAAGAACAGTTTAATAACTGAAAATGAAATAAAATGTTACAATAATGGTTCATGATCAAGGCTAGCTATAGTTATAATATTAAGGAGGAAAACAAGTGGTGCAATGTAGTAGTTCACCACCCAGTGAATGATGTCAGACCCCTCTTCCTGAACCCAGATCTGCCTCACTTCCAGGTGCCCTCCCCTAGTTTATGCACTGGGCCTGACATCCTGTGAKTTAGAATAYCCCTTTGGTCAGTTKGYAGMACATTYCCAGMCTATACTCTCTCCCAGTTTTTTTTGCAGACAKCCTCACAGAAAATAAAGATAGCAAYAAAGAAGGGAAAACATTACTTAGGATAAACATGACTTAGCAAAAAAAGCAAAACATCAGCATGTTTTCAAAATCATTCTCTTTCTAAATCTAATACACAGCACTGTGGCAGCTACCAAGAAGAAATTAACCACAGCAGAAACCAGGACACTTCTCTTTAAGCACTTCACTTTCAAAATCCAATCAGAAACATCTGCTTTTCCCACATATCTTTTTCTATAAGTGATCACAAGCCAAAACATTCCACAGTAATTTACTCATTCCTATTCTCCCTGCAAGATATATTCAGAGTCCAAAGAAGAAAATRTCTTACCAATAAATAGCAAAATCTCTTTTCCTTTTCTTTTAAAACTATGTCAAGCCCATTCAAATTGTAAGCATAAACTATTTGGAAAAAGAATACTACTGAACAAATCTATTTAGGAAGGGAGAATCATCAAATTTAGTTATGTTTCACCAGAAATTTCTATCAACTTATGCCTTAGAGAAGCCAAATCAAAGGCCACAAAAATCTCTGATTTTGGATAGAAAAATACCAGCTAGAGAGAATTATAACAAGAACCTTAAAATAGCTAAGACTAAAAATAAACAGACAAAACAAATATTTGCTTTTTAAAAGGGCATAATAACAGCAAGCCCACAAATTTTCCTGGAAAAGCAAAAAAAATCCTTGCAGATCTAAAAATGCTGATAGAAGACTCAAATACAGTTTTAGATGTACAATTTACACTAAGGAAGTTCTCCCTTTCTTTTGTGGCAGTTTGGCTTCTGCACAGCCTTGTAGAACATCGTCTTCTTTTTCAGACTGGGGCTACTGCACTAAGTTCTTCCAATGAGACTGTCTCTATTTCAGATATGAGACAAGTGCTTTCATTAGGACATTTGTGAGTCATTGAGGAGCAAGCGGAGGAGCTTCCTGTGCTGTTGCTGAGTGGCTGACTATAAGAGGTCTCTGGGGAGCGCGGCGAACAGGAGCGGGCAAATAGGGGTGTGGTGAGTCTTTGGGGTGTGTACAAGGCAGTTTGCACAGCAGTTGGCGCAGGGCAAGCAGGCAGGGTTGCCAGTTTTTTTGCTAGTGAAGAGTCCTCTGTGTTGTTTGAGGTCTTTCTGCAGCCTGGTTGTGTTTGACGTGACTGTTAGTAATGGTTTCTACATGGTCGAAAACTGTGGCTGGTGTAAGTGTGAGTGACCCAGTGGAGCCCTCCAAAAAGGATGTGTCTGTACAGACCCATCCGTGCCCAGAGTGTTTGAGCTTATCGGTGGTTTCAGGTAGTGTTGAGGAGACCTGCCTGCGGTGTGAACAGGTGAACAACCTCCTTTCACTGGTGACTGAGCTTAGGGAGGAAGTTGAAAGGGTAAGGAGTATCAGGGAAAGTGAAAGGGAAATAGACTGGTGGAGTTCAGCCCTTCCATCTTTAAGGGAGGCCTCTGACCGAGACACTGAGGACTTATTTGCCTCCCGCTCTCAGGCAGTGGAAGGGCACCTGGTGGATGAAGAGGAGTGGAAATGGGTTCCCATTCGGGGAGGTAATAAAAACTCCTCCCCACCCCCATCATCCAGCCAGGTACCACTTCAAAATAGGTATGAAGTCCTGGATCTAGAGAGCCAACTAGATGATTTAGAAGAAAATTGTCTGCCCAGTGAGCCCCCCAATTATGATTCATCTGTAAGATGGATCACTACCTCTAACATCAAGAAGAAAAGAAGGGTAAGCGTAGTAGGTGATTCCCTTCTGAAGGGAACTGAGGGCCCCATACGTTGACCAGACCCATCCCACAGGGAGGTCTGTTGCCTCCCTGGGGCCCGGATACAGAATATCACTGAGAGACTGCCTGGGCTGATTCAGCCCTCTGATTATTACCCACTGCTGGTACTCCAGGCTGGCAATGATGAGATCGAAAAGAGGAGTGTTAAGGCAATTAAAAAGGACTTTAGRGTACTAGGTCAGGTAGYTGATAGGGCAGGAGCACAGGTRGTGTTCKGCTCAGTCCCTTTGGTGGCAGAGGAAAATAATGAAAGAAACAGGAAAATCCGCATCATCAATAAGTGGCTTAAGGGTTGGTGTCATCGACAAAATCTTGGGTTCTTTGATCATGGGGAAACTTTTACATCATCTGCTCTGCTGGAACCAGATGGCGGCCAGTCACCAGTGGTGTCCCTCAGGGGTCTGTGCTGGGGCCAGTACTGTTTAATATTTTTATTGATGACATGGATGAGGGTTTAGAGTCTTTCATTAGTAAATTTGCAGATGACACTAAGCTGGGAGCGTGTGTCGATCTGTTAGAGGGATGGAGGGCTTTGCAGAGGGACTTGGAATGGTTGGATGGATGGGCAGAGTCCAATGGGATGATGTTCAGTAAGTCCAAGTGCCGAGTCCTGCACTTTGGCCACAATAACCCCCTGCAGCGTTATAGGCTGGGGACGGTGTGGTTGGACAGTGCCCAGGCAGAAAGGGATCTGGGGGTGCTGGTTGACAGTCAGCTGAACATGAGCCAGCAGTGTGCCCAGGTGGCCAAGAAGGCCAATGGCATCCTGGCCAGTATCAGGAATGGTGTGGCCAGYAGGAGCAGGGAGGTCATTCTTCCCCTGTACTCAGCACTGGTGAGGCCACACCTTGAGTGCTGTGTCCAGTTCTGGGCCCCTCAGTTTAAGGAGGACGTTGAGATGCTTGAGTGTGTCCAGAGGAGAGCAACGAGGCTGGTGAGGGGCTTGGAACACAAGCCGTATGAAGAACGACTGAGGGAGCTGGGGTTGTTTAGCCTGGAGAAAAGGAGACTCAGAGGTGACCTTATCACTCTCTTCAACTTCCTGAAGGGTGGTTGTGGTCAGCTGGGGGTTGGTCTCTTTCTCCGGGCAAGAACAGACAGAACAAGAGGACACAGTCTCAAGCTGCGCCAAGGGAGATTCAAGCTTGATTTAAGAAGGAAGTTCTTCACAGAAAGAGTGGTTAAATACTGGAACCATCTGCCCAGGGAGGTGGTAGAGTCACCAACCCTGGATGTGTTTAAAAAAAGACTGGATGTGGCACTTGGTGCCGTAATCTAGTTGAGATGTTGGAACATGGGTTGGACTCGATGATCTTGAAGGTCTCTTCCAACCAAAAAATTCTGTGATTCTGTGATTTTAAAACCTAGAACATATACATCTAGGCATGCAATTACCATGAAGGAAAAGAGGAGAAATAGGAAGGTAAACATCATGTAAAAGTGGACCTCTCCACATCAACTTCTATCAGCAAATATCTTACACGTTTCACATACTGAGCTCAATTAAGTATCCTATTCAGGAGGAGAGCAAAAAGTCAAATGGAGCAAATGAATGAAGGCACTGATAATGTTGGCCAGCAAGAAACACAGTAGCCAACAAATGATGAAGTGCTGATGGTCTGTCTTGCTTTAATCTTGACTAGATTGACCCTTCATCCCATCATTATCTTGATTAATTGCCAACAGTCAGTTTAGTCAGCACACGTAGATTTTAAATAAATTTTAGGGTGAGCATCATTCTTCTCTCTGTTTCTAACAAGCTTGATAGAGAGAAGGCTCATATCCTTGCTGCCACAGTTCTAGGTCAAAGCACATTTAATATAGATCAGCTATARCAGCTGGAGGCTGTTTGGAGAGAGTATATTAATTTCTTACCAGCCACAAAGAATATTATTCTGTTTCCACATCCAGTTATTCACCACTCAGTGGCAAATGCTATTGAAAAAGAAACCTCTACATACAGAAATTTTGCTGRTGTGGAGGTGTATTGAGATTTTTAACTTCTTATTCCCTGCAAAGACTATACTAATATTTGGGCATGTACATTAAAAATTATATTTAGAATTTTTTTTACTTAGTTTGCAAAATATGATGCAGAATATTTTAAATTTGCATTTTTTTTCATTTGCTGCAAGAATGCTTTCATACACTTGAATGTTAAGTGTTCTTAGAGGTGTTATGCTTATTTCTGCCTTCTCATGTCAAAAGCTCTTTACAAGAGTTTCTTAAGCTYTCCTTTGCTCATTAATGACCAATCAACCTACCAACAATGCATGTGTACAGATAGCCAGCACATTATGTTTTTGGGAAAAGAAACTTATCAGTCTGTCTTCAACTGAAATATCCTGGATTTGTCTAAGGATCTAAATTCTAAGGTTTGAGTACAGTGTTACTATCCCAAAAGATTGCAAGCAACTTGCTGAAACTAGGTAGATGAGGATATCAGAATAATTAACAAGATGYGTTCTGTAATGTCTGTTTACATAATTCCATAAGCAATTGGTCAGATACAACTGATAGAAAAATTTCCACTTGTCTGTCTTTAAACAAAAATGTTTATGAAATCCAGATGTTAAGCAATCTTCGCAGCTCATAGGACTATGCCATGAATAGACATTTGATTACAAATGACAGTAAGGTTATTACTGTCTTTCAAAATGTATGTTAATATCCATTTTGATTTACTAAACACTTCTCACTGACAACTGAACACTTAAACAAGCTGATCTGTTTCCCTTTTCACTAKATTTAAGTCATTTACACTACAAGGCCCCACCAGAACCTACAACAGTTCTTCACCTATCAAATYGCACATTATGACRGAATTGTCAATTTACTAAACAATGAAGAGTGGACTAAACAGTGAACAGAGAATAGAGTGGGGAAAAAAGGGAATAAATTTATTCAGAAGCTGAAGTATAAACTTGAAATGGTTTGATTAAGGAGGTTTTTTGTGGGTACCATGAGACTCATTCCTGGGTCTGCTCTTTGTACCTGGCCAAGAATTCTCAATTTTTCTAWTTTCTTTCTCCTTATGTATTATTCACCTGGTTTACAGGCCTTACAGTAATATTCTCGGACTGTACTTGCACTTCATCTTGCTGATGCTCATTGCTTCAATAATATTAATACCTGGTTTTTTTTTAAAAAAGTATGAGTCCTCAACTGGATTCTGAAAAGTCTACCAACTTCTCTAAAACTAAAGCATTTATGTTGCTTCCTAAAGAGTGACATGCTCACTGAATGGCTTTTGAACACTATCCCACTTTTTACACTGAACCTTCAAGAAGCTGAGGATTTGCTTTGTGAGCTATAGAGGTAYCTTCAGATACATGAGCTGAAGTTAAAAAACATTCCTATGTACAGGATCAAATTTGAAATGTAAGTCAGTCTTTTTTCTAAAAGCTTGATGCTTGGTATTTGGGAAATTCTGGTAAAGGATCAGTTTAGTGATCTAAGGCTTCACAGATTAWAAAAGTGAACGTGTTTGAGTCACATACCATCACRTTTCAAAACTGTTTCTTTCCTTCTCCTTGCAGGCACCAAACACACAAARCACAGGCCTGCAACATGAACATTACACTACAAAGGTAGTAGACTTCAGTCTAGTAAATACTCTCATGCCTTGCATTTGGAATCCATAGATTCCAAATGCTACATAGACACTTATATCTTTCATCTTTTTATGCAGTCTACTGCTTTTCTACTGATTTATTCTTTTATGTATTTTACTATTTCCCTCACATTTKTTTTCCTAAATTGTGTCAAATTTTACCTCCTCCTACCAATACAAAAAAGAATTTTCCTTCCCCTCACCCCCTCCTTACCAGCTTCAGCGCTGTTGCCAGTTTTAGGACATCCCCCTCATTTCAGAGTCTACTCCTCTTCCTCTCCCACAGGACTGACCATACCTCATGAGAGCTCTTTGTGGATCTAGAGGTTTTAAAAGTCTGCTTCTCTCTCCTTCCTCCCCCWATCTGTTGTTGCTGTCTCTGAACTGTGTTATTTGAGGTATTTCACAATAAATACCACATTGTAATTTTTATCCCAGTCACAACACTTGTTCATAGGGGAACCCTGAAGGAATGTGCTTTTTTAAAAATAAATTAATTAGGTCATTTAAAAATCATTTTAATATGGGGGATGGGGAGGGAGTGGAAAAATAAAGAAGAGAAAAAATCAACTGCTTATGCTTTTCAAATCTCAGGAGAGTAAAACAAGAAAAAAAAATCACTTCCATGTTTTTGAATAGTTTCATAGTCTCCAGCAAGGAAGCAATGAGTGCACACATACACTATCTGTCTTCTCTGTGTAATGAACAGGTAACTGTGAAGCTACTCACTGATTGCAGTAGCAGGCTTTTTATTGTGGCAGAACTGTAGGGACCCTGGGGCATTCTGTCACTGTCAAAACTCTTAAGCACTTCAGTCTCCAAAGGCATCTCTGAAATCTCAGGCCTCTCTCTTGCTGAGGAAAGGCTTGGGACTACCAATATAAATAATAGATCAAACTTAGCGAAAGAAGAATATGTTAAGAGACAAAGCAAGGATGGRAAATTTTTATAACATCATGTGAAAACTATCAAGACTACTTGAAAGACATTGTTTTGGAATTTTATTTTTGATAAAGCAGCATGATAAAACATTGTTCAACTTGATCCTCACACAGTCTCTGAAGAAAACTCATCCAAATATATAAATGAGCAAGAATTAAGCTGTGTCAGCTCTTTGTATATCAAGTATAAGAAACACAAGGGAAATTCTATTTTATTTAGTTTTCCTTTAAGAAATTTTTCATCTTATCAGTGTTCTGATTTTATATTAAGAGTACTGTGGTTCTGTGGATAAAATTCACACCTGATTAGATAAAACCAACAAAATGTAGGAAGCTTAAAATGACTACAAGTAACCATCCTCTACCCTACCCTCAAAAGAGAGCTTCTATACTGTGTAATTATAAAACTGAAGCAAAAAACTTTGTGGGAATTAATTTAGAGATGCATAATCCAGTTGTGCAGATTGAGTACACAGACATGGAAACTGAAGGAAGTTTTTTATATGCAGAAGGAAACGTTTATTTCTCAGGACAGTGAATTCTGCTTTCTGAACAACCAATATTTTTAGTCTCAAATAGTGAATGTTCATAATACCCCTTTCTTTTCATTTCTTGAATTTCATGGCTAATAATCTGCTCTTTGACATTCAAGACAAAACAGAAGTTAAGACTTCTTAACCATGAATTATATTGTTATCAAAGACYGCTGAGATTTGGGGGTCAAAAAGGTGATCTTCCTTGGAGACATAATAAACTGTTACAGATATCTGGTGATTAAGGTTAGTACTGGTGATATACTTTTWAAAAAAATCAAATAACAAAGGAAGCAAAGAAGATTATTTGTTGAATTTTAACTCCTGAGACTGTTTTGCACATCACAAGGAAATTATTATTTTGCTAAAAGATCCACTGAAAAGTTATCATCCTTTGTAGTTTATTAAGTTTTCAAAACTTGGTGAGAAAGTCTCATTAGAGTCCATATAATGAATCTTATGAGAMTTCATTTTCATTTACTGTCACTCAAAAGATTGCTGTTGAACAAAGGCATAATCTCACAGTATTTCCAGTCTACTCAGAAATGGGATAAATCTGAAACAGAACCCTTTTGAGATTACTCTGAATCTTTCAAACTCAATTGCATGCTCAAGAAGCTAAAACTTATTCTCAGAAGGGAGACTGGCCTTCTACCTGCTGTATTTTTAAGTAGACTAAATTTTTTTCAAGCCCCTCTCTGACAAATCAAGTGTGCAAGCGTGTCAGTAAAACTGTGCCAGTAGGGCCAGTGACAGACAAATATATCAGGTGATATTGAGAATGTTGATGTTGCTRCCTTGGGTCCTTTTCTGGCAGCTCAGAAAAGATATTTCACTCTTTCTGAAGTGAGACTACTGCACAGGAAATATTTCACTACACAAAATACAAGAGGTGAGAATAATTTAGTTCTTAGAAATTATTAAGCCAAAAGCATTATTACCTTTTTGAAAATTCTTCTTAAGATAAAATTACCCAAAATTATTCCAATAATTTTTGCCAGTTTAGTGACCATCTATGCCCTGAGCCAAGATGTGTTTCTGATTTCTTTCCCCAGTCACTTTCCAGATTGTAACTCTAACAGAGGAAGTAATGCAGAACTGCACTACACATACTTTGTGCTCTACAGAATTTGTAGCTCTACATAAGTCTCAAAAGCCATGACTTTAGAAGAACCGGGACAAAATTTTCAAAATTGAAGTATCAAAATGACCATATTTGGGCTAAGCATCTTACCCTGGAATTCTGAATTTTTTTTTATTAACAGCAAGAAATGCTTGTTTGAACAGGCCAAAACTCTGAATCTATTACAAAGGTATGCTGAGTTGAAAAGAGTCATTTGACTGTTGTTCCATAAGGTGGCCATTTGACAAAGGAGAGGGAAAGAACAAAATGAGAACAAGTGAGAAAAAACAGTTCCATCTGACTGCAATTACTAATGAACTTAGAAAGTGTTCAGGTTGATTAATAGAAATTTGATAACTGTGTTTTAATCTTCTTACACTGAGATGTAATTCCTTTATTCAATACTGTTATTCTATGTTTCTCCTATGTCGCCTCAGTTGAAACAGCCATTGAGGTAATTTCGGAGGATATATGAAATTATTTCAAATATTTCTTGGCTTATTGACATTCTTGACGCTGATTTTAAGGAACCTCTATGCATGTTGCAAACATGAATAACTTTCTAAGGCTTTAAGGAAATCTGCAGTAGCTACAGGCCTGGTAGTTGTTTCTCTGTATCTGATACCTGAGTTCTTAACATTTGACTAAATGTTTGTTGAAGAAAACACGTAATGCAGCAATTTGCTGTCAACAATATTGTGTACTGTACATAATCTAAAGAAAACTATGTTTATTAATGCAAGTCAGTCTAAGTATGATCCAAGTTTTCACATCAAGTTAAACTTCGTGTTTGACTGCCTGTATGACTATAAACTAATGTTCTTATGATTTACACAAAATTAGAATCAAKTCCTGCTGATTCCTTTTCCTGTACATATGATTTTTATTCTGAGTTTTTACATGATAAAGGTCTTATGCCTCAAGGTATGATGATAAATAGTCCCACCTTTCACACTGAGCCAGACTCAAGACTATTAAACAAAATGTTTCAGAGAGCAAATATTCCTGACCACTTCACAAGACCTAGATTGAAAACATAGGACAAGTATTTGAAGGAGTAGAAATTATCTTATGATTCATCCTACTTTTTAATATTTTATTTCATGTCCCAATTTAAGTTAATTAGCTTCATCCATGCACCTATCCTGTATGTGAATTCAAGTAGTTGTAAAGAAAATTCTTTTTTTATAATACAAATAATTTTTTGTAGAACTCAATTCCTCCAGTAATTTATACATGCCAGAACCATAAGTGATTTTAAAATGSGATGAAAAATTTCACAGAATAAACACTCTGTGGTTCTCTACTGACTATTAAAGGCATCAATCCATAACGAGATCAATCCATTTACAGGTTAAGATTATGACTCTAACTAGAGTTAGTACACCAGAGGAAGGATCATATTAAATACATCCTGTATAAACACATCAAAAGAAGTACTCCCAATCCAATAATGGCCCCAGTTAGAGATATGTTATAAGATATAACAATATAACATATATCAATAACAAGATAAATTTAGATAATTTGATCCAAAAATAATTACAAAATATTTTATTCTAAAAAATTAATGCTCTTTTCCATGTAATTTTGTTTCTAAGAATACTATTTTTCATCCTGTAGGTCTTTTCATCCACAAATAGCATAAGCATAAATTTTATTCAATAGTGTCTGGAAAGCAACTCCACTCTTTCACAGATTAAGAGATAATAAGAAATTATCAGATATTCAGAAACAAAGAGGCTAAGAAGAATATTAAGTAATATACTATTCAGTTATATTGTTATACAAAATAGATAAGTGCTTATTTAGATAAAGATGAGAATATAGTCCTCTCCAATATCTTCAAAAAGAGATTGAAAACAGTTTTTAAACAAAAAAAAACCCCACCTGTTTCTAAGTATGGAATAAAAAACATCAAAAGCTTACTTTTAATTTTTTCTGACTTGTTAAAGTTAGAAACTGTAGTCAATTTCATAAAATTAATGTATTCAGAATTAAACTCATRCTTGTATCTAATTTCAAAAGCTGCTTTCAGTTTTCAGTAAGAAAACTGTTTTCTCCTTCCTAATATAAATTATCATACTATCATAATAAAATATGCTGCTTTTAGGTGCCTGCTCTTCATTTTGGTCTAAAMCATAACAAGTTTATTGAAAAGTATCTTCATAGTTATTTCAGTGGTGATGCTATCTCAGAATTATTTAGATGAGTGGCACTTTCAGGTAGGTGATGAAAGTACCTCAGAATTTTATATCAAAGGCTTGGACTCCAACACACAGATTATTGCTCTTTGGGTAARGGATTTCCTAGAAGTACCAGACTTCATGATCTTAACCCCACAGAGCTAAATAGTATTGCATGCACATAAAATAAAAAAATCAATATTTTTACATCAAAAGCAATTAACATGATGAATCTGAAACWCTGCTCTCAGGGTACTGTCCTCACAGAAAATGGGGTTTTATAATACAACCCTGATTCTCCATAATTAATTTATCCTGATAAATTATAAGAAAAGCTGTTATGCTTAATCCATAAGGTGTTTACATTATTATAAAATGTAACTCCTTTTCATTTGAAAAGTTTTCAAATCTATATTAGCTTCTTAGAAAGAAGCGTTGGACAGCAGGTTTTAGATTGGAGGAGAAAATACAGAGAAAAAGGTAGGAATACTAAGAGCCCTAAAATTGCTAAGAAAAACGAAGCCTGGAAATACAGTGAGTACTAGAAGAGAGAACACAAAACCAAAGAAAAAGCTAGGAAGAAAACAGGATGACATTCAAGAAAGACAATTCTTCTATTTTAACCTGAGCCAGTACATCACTAACACACTGTTGAACACAGCCCTCACAAATAGACCCTTCATGTAGGTAAATATTTCTTACAGAGTACAGAAATGTTTTGAAGGCATGAAAAATGGGATCAGCATTATACTACTTCAAAATACTACTGGTCCAATCCATCTAGTTATATCCAAAGGAAAAAAAAAAAAAAAAAAAAGAAGGGGAAAAAAAAAAAAAAAAAAAAGAGAAGGGGAAAACAAAAACAAACAAACAAAAAAGCCTAAGACTATTTGGATTTATGAAGAAGTTGAAGCACCAGAGTCAAGGAATGATAAGGCTGATGTTGTAAAATTTGGAAGCTGACTTACAGTGACTGCTCAGCCTCAAAGCTTTACATTTTAACGTTGCAAAAATCYTCATTAGTCTTTAACTGTGGTTGTTAAGACAGCCAAAACACACAAAGCACTTGATTTAAAACTTCTGCAAGTTCA